>ML407864.1:0-28954 GCA_005239525.1 Nicotiana knightiana | reverse complement strand
TAACAATATATATATATATATTGTTATGGCGTGCATCCCGATCCATATATAACATAAGCTGCGGCATGCAGCCCGATCCATATAATAGTCGACTGCGCTCACTAGGGGTGTACAAACTCCTGGAGGGGATCCTTCAGCCCAAGCTCTATATCTACTGCGGCGTGCAGACCGATCCAACATATATATTGCTGCGGCGTGCATCCTAATCCATATATAACATATATTGCTGCGGCGTGCAGCCCGATCCATATATATATATTTTATATTGTTACGGCGTGCAGCCCGACCCATATGTAATATATAACATATATATTGTTGTTGTGTGCAGCCCAACCCATAATTATCCTTACATACTCGGCGCTCGGCCTAACACATATATATTACTGCGGCGTACAGCCCGATCCATAGCTATCCTCACATACTCGGCGCTCGGCCTGACTAAGTCACCCTCACAAGCCACTTGGGCAATTTATCTCAACTTACGGAACTCAGCCCAAAATACTTTTCAGAGTTTTCAAAGCAGTGTGATAACAGTGAAAATAACAACAAGCAGGAAACATGACTGAGTTCACAATTGTCCTAACATGATAGTGGTAGAATAGTGTAAAAGTACCCCCCCCCCCCAGGGTCTAAACAGGTCGGCACAAGGCCCCAAATAGGGCTCACAGCCCATAACAAGTATAAGCTTCTGAGAGACAGGACGTCGTAAGGTTTCAAATTGAATACGCAGCTTAATAGTCGCTACGGGACGGACCAAGTCACAATCTCTGTCGGTGCACGCCCCAACGCTCGTCACCTAGCATGTGCCTCACCTTATTTATCAACATAATATCAAATAACGGGGTGTCATACCCTTAGGTTTAGAGTTACAATTGTTACTTACCTCAAAACAACCCAAAATCTACTACGCGATGCGCTTGCCCCTCGAATTGGCTCCCAAATTCTCCGAATCTAACCAAAATCAGATTAACATCATCAATATACGCGAAACGGAACAAAACCCAATCGAAAGATATAAATTTTAACACAATTCTCGAAATTAAGTCAAATTCGAGCCACGGGCCCACATCTCGGAATTCAATAAAATTTACATCACTAGAATTCTCATCCTCCCACGATTCTATACATACCAAAAACTCTACAATCGGACCATAATTTCCCACTCAAATCACCAAAAGAATTTCAAAATTTCCTCCCCATTTTTCCCAACCTTTTTCCACTTTAATTCTTCAAATTACAAGCCTAATCCGTACAAAATAGCATAGAAACAAGTTTTATAATCTGGGAACTTACCTCCATTGAAGACCTTCGATTTCCCCCTTCAATTTTCCCTCAAACAAGCTTAACCCGCATGCAACAATGGAAGAAATGACAAAATATTCGCGGAGGCACTTTTTATATTGTTCTGCCTAGTTAATCCGCACCTGCGGACAATTCCTCGCACCTGCGGTCCCAGGTGCGCACCTGTGAAAACCCACTAACAGTCCAATTCTCTCACTTGCAATCCCTCTTTTCGCACTTGCGGCTCCACTTCCGCAGATGCGGCCACATCAGTAGATTCACACCAGGAGCTATTTGCTGCAAATTTCATAAGTCCAAACCCCCGCTAACCATCTGAAATCAATCTCGAGCCCCTCGGTGCCCCAACTAAACATACCAACACACCCCATAGCATCATTCAAACTTAGTCGAGCCTTCGAAACACCAAAAACAACACAAAAACACCAAAATTACATCAAATTCAAACCTATGAACTTTAAAACCTCTAAATTTCTCCAATGATGTCGAAACCACCCAAAACACATCTGATTGACCTAAAAATTTGCACGCATACCCAAAATGACATTACGAACATGCTCCAACCGTCAGAATTCTATTCTGACCCCTATAGTCCATTTTTCACTACCGACCGGAAATCGCCAAAACTAACTTTCACCAATTCAAGCCTAATTCTACACCGGACATCAAAACTCCATTCCGAACACACTCATAAGTCCCAAATCACCTAACAAAGATATCTGAGCCATAAAATCCGCATTCTGAGGTCGTTTACCAATAAGTCAACTCTCAGTTTGACTTTTTAACTATTAGGCTACTTTAAGAGGCTAAGTGCCTTCGTTCTCACCACGACCACTCCGAACCCAAACCAACCGACCCAACACAACATAAACAGGATAAGAAATATATAATATAAACGTAAAACATGGTAAGTATTAAACACATAATCAATTAGAGTCTAATTTTTAGGGCAAATAATACATAAACGAGGGAGTTCAATAAACTAACAGAGAATCCAAGAATGTAATCATGCAAGTAACACTTAAAATAAGAAGATACAATAGAGAATAAGGAAAATATCATACAAAGATCGATTAAAATCATATTTAGGGCGAAATAAAGTAAGGAATAAAGGAACACGGTAGATTAAACAGAAATAAGGAATATATTAGTCAAATACGAGAAAGAAAAGAGTATCAATCAGAAATCAGTAAAGAATAAGGAAAGATCTCAAACCCTAGTTGAGATTGATGCCTTGAATCGGGCCAAAAATACAAGGACAGTTCAATATAGCATGTATAGAGACGGAGGATCATCCAGATCTTCATAAAATCAGGGTGAATCTACCTGTTATTGAGGTAGTTCTTGCCAAAAATAGGGAAAGAACCAAGTGATGTCAACAACATGCGTATAAGGGCAGAATATTACAAAATAGTTAAACAAATCATGGATTGATTCCATGTTTAAGCCGGAATCGGGGAGGGTTGGGGAGTGATGGTGCTAGGGTTTGACAGAGAGAGAAGGGAGTATGAGAGTTTAAGGGCGGCGGGAGAAGAGGTAAATGAGTTAGGGTTGAGGTTTGGTATAGTTAAGAAGGGGGAATTCGACATGGATCGTTGATCTTTAGAGATCAACGATCACGATTAGAAGGGTCCTGGGTCGGGTGTTTTAAATAGGTATGGGGATTGGGCTAATAGGTCTTGGGCTAGGGGTATTGGGCTAGTAAAGGTGTTGGGTTAAATCTGGAAATGGGGATTTTAGCGGCTAGATTTTAATACCCATTTTAACAAATAAATAATTTATAAAAAATAATTAATAAATAAAAAAATATCACTTGTGCATAAAAATAATTACTTAACATTATAAAAAGTCATTTTCTGTATAAATAATGTATTTATGCATACATATGAGGTATTATTGCTAAATATGCAATTTTAGCCTAGATATGCAGAGGTAATTATAATAAATGTACCAAAATATTTAAAGCTTAGTATGGATATAAATGATAAAATTAGATGATAAAATCATCATAAAAATTATTTGTGATGCAATTAATGATTATTTATATAATAAAACATGGGAATAAATTGGTTTAAAAATCTTTTAAAATTATGGAAAATTATGGAAAAATGTTGGTTGGTTCTCATGCACTATTTTGAAAGTGTATATGTATTTACGAAATGTATATGGGAAAAATTGGGTATCAACAGCTTCCCCTCTTTATCCGGGAAGGATGAAAGAGTTTTCGGGTAAAGACATGATGACCAATTTTGACCGAATAGGGCGATTTGAAAGATATAGGATGCACTCCAGTTTCCGAGCTGCCTACATATCCCTGGTTTTACAGGAATCAGGTTGTTTGTAGTTCTGGATCCAACGGTGGAGTAAGCCAATGGAGTTGCCGTAAGAACAGACAAGGTGTTCCGAATAGGATGAATTGGGATTTGAAGAAGGGTTACGGATAAATGAGACTGGGTACGGATGACGATCAGTTATGCTTGAAACAATTTGAGGGATATGAGTGTTGAATGGAAACCGGAGCGAAGATTCCTCCTGTTAGGAGAACGGTTGCTCCTGAGACTGCCTGCAAACTCAAAATACAATATATGCGTATAGAATTTGTAAATTTAAACATGATGCAAATTCCCTCTGGACCATGGAGATTGTCTTTGGATGGGGGAATGACGTCCTTAGACCATGATGTCCCAGGCCATGAATTGTATGGTAAGGGATTTGTAGGCCATTAAACGATGTTCTCGGCCCATGAAGATGGTGCCTCCCAACCATGACGCCTTTGAATAATGATGTACAAATTTGAGGGATCCTCAGGCCATGGCATGATGTCTTTCGGCTATGAGGATGGTGCTCTCAGACTATGACGCCTTCGGACAAGGTTGGCTACATTTCATCCCATGAGGTGCAAACATATGATGCTAGAAGTAATAACAAGACAAAGCTTAGTCTTGTGTTGAGTTTGAGGGCATAGTTTAGCCGCGAGAGAAAAGAGTAATGCAAAGTGTCGAACAGAGCAACACTTATGCAGAGGGAGACAGTGCTTAGTCTCATGCAAAGAGAAGGAAATGCTTAGCCTTATGCAAATGGGAGGCAGGGCTTAGCCTCATGCAGGAATTGAGACAGAGCTTAGTCTCATGCAAAGAGAAGGCAATGCTTAGCCGCATGCAATTGAGGAGGCAGGGCTTAGCCTCATGCAGGAATTGAGACAGAGCTTAGTCTCATGCAAAGAGAAGGCAATGCTTAGCCTTATGCAATTGAGCAGGCATGTCTTAGCCTCATGTAGGAATTGAGACAGAGCTTAGTCTCATGCAAAGAGAAGTCAATGCTTAGCCTTATGCAATTGAGGAGGCAGGGCTTAGCCTCATGCAGGAATTGAGACAAAGCATAGTCTCATGCAAAGAGAAGGCAATGCTTAGCCTTATGCAATTGAGGAGGCAGGGCTTAGCCTCATGCAGGAATTGAGACAAAGCATAGTCTCATGCAAAGAGAAGGCAATGCTTAGCCTTATGCAATTGAGGAGGCAGGGCTTAGCCTCATGCAAGGATTGAGACAAAGCTTAGTCTTATGCAAAGAGAAGGAAATGCTTATCCTTATGCAATGGGAGGCAGGTCTTAGCCTCATGCGAATGTAAGAGTAAGAGTGAAGTATTCTTAGATGAAAATGTGTTTTGTATATAGCAATTGTATTGTTGTGACAATGCTTATGATGATGACATATTCCTGCATCAAAATAAACATTTGTGAGTTTTGCGAGGGAGGTTGGTTCGTGCCTTTTGCTTGCTTGATCTGCTCCGTTATGTCCGAGGATCCTGCTCAAGTTGTCAGGGGTAGCATTTGGCTAAAAGTAAAGTTTTCTTTCCAAAAGCATGCGTATATGGTTTTCAAAGACATAGTGATATACAGTTTAGAAATTAGTTTGATGAACCAGTAACTATGACTAATTAGAGACATTGCGACTTCCTCTATCGTAGAATTTTGAGGGTCCTTCTCAAAATTCTGCCCCATTTAACTAGATGAACTTTCTGATCGTTCTGTATGTTGCGGTCGTCTGAAAAACACTGCCAATCGCCACCTCTTGCAAGAAACCGTCGGTCACAAATGGGAATATTTACTTCAAAATTTTGAGGGTCTGCCCCAATTTCTGATTGTGGGAAAATTGGAAATTTTATTGAATTGTGATCGAACCCACAGGGCTGCCTACGTATCCCCTCTTAAACGGGAATCATGCCGAGCATAGTTCAATTTACATCAAATGAAGAAGCATAAAATGGTTTACACATAGTATCTTTTGACTGCATCTGAATTGATAGGCTTTGGCCAGATTTCTCCGTCCATCTCTGCGAGTATGAGCGCTCCTCCTGTCAATACTCTGTGAACCATGTAAGGAAATTTCCAGTTGGTAGAGAATTTTTCTTTGGCCTAGTCTTGATGTGGAAAGATCCATTTTAGTACCAGCTGCCCCGGCGTGAACTGTCTTGGCTTGACCCTTTTATTGAAAACCCTGGACATTCTATTCTTATAGAGCTGGCCGTGACACACTAAATTCATCCTCTTTCTGTCTATGAGGGCTAATTTCTCTTATCGGTTCCTTATCCATTCTGCATCGCTGATTTCGGTTTCTTGTATGATTCCTAAAGAAGGAATTTCTAGCTCGACGGGAATGACAGCTTCGATACCATAAACCAGCAGATAGGGAGTTTCCCCGGTTGATGTGCGGACTGTGGTACGGTATCCCAGTAAGGAGAATGGTAATTTTTCGTGCCATTTCTTGTGATTCTCTACCATTTCCTTAGTAACTTCTTGATGTTCTTGTTGGCGCTTCCACGGCTCCATTCATTAGAGGCATGTATGTTGTGGAATTCTTGTGCTTGATTTTGAAATTTTGACACATGGCTTTCATCAGATCGATGTTGAGATTAGCGGCATTGTCAGTAATGATGGACTCTGGAACCCCAAATCGACAAACAATTCAGTCTCAGAAAAAATCTGCAACCATATTCTTGGTTACAGCTTTGTAAGATGCAGCTTCAACCCATTTAGTGAAGTAGTCGATGTCTACTAAAATGAATCGGTGCCCGTTTGAAGCGGTGGGCTCAATTGGGCCGATGACATCCATTCCCCAGGCAGCAAAAGGCCAAGGTGAGCTTGTTGCATTAAGCTTGTTTGGTGGCACCCGTATCATGTCTGCATGTATCTGGCATTGGAAGCATTTCTGATCGTACCGTATGCAGTCTGTTTCCATGGTCATCCAAAAGTATCCGTCCCTGAGTATCTTCTCGGCCAAGACAAAACCATTTATATGTGGGCTGCAGGTTCCGGCATGTATCTCCTCGAGCAATTTGGAAGCCTCTTTTGCATCAACACACCTTAACAGTCCTAGATCGGTAGTTTTCCTGTACAGGGTTACTCCTCTTTGGAAGAAGTGATTGGACAATCTCCGAAGGGTGCATTTCTGAGTATGGTTTACATGCTCCGTGTATTCTCCTTTTGTCAAATATTCTTTGATGTCGTGGAACAAGGGATTTTCGTCTATTTCTTCTTCAACATGAGCACATTATGCCGGCTGATTATGGATCCTAACCGGAATAGGATCGATGAAATTCTTGTTTGGATGTTGTATCATTGATGACAAAGTGGCCAATGTGTCTGCGAATTCATTCTGAAATCCGGGGACATGCCGGAATTCTATCTTTGTGAACCTCTTCTTCATTTCTTGTACATGATGTAGATATGGAAGTACTTTGGAATTCTTGGTAGCCCATTCTCCTTGTACTTGATGTACCAACAGGTCTAAATCCCCGATTACCAACAGTTCCTGGATATTCATATCAACAGCCAGGTTGAGCCCTAATATGCAGGCTTCATATTCCGCCATGTTGTTAGTGCATGGGAATCTGAGTTTTGCAGACACCAGATAATGTTGACCAGTTTCTGATACCAAGACGGCTCAGATACCTATTCCTTTGAAATTTGCAGCTCCGTCGAAAAACATTCTCCAACCGTCGTAGGCTTCATCAATATCTTCTCCTACAAATGATACCTCCTCATCAGGAAAATACGTTTTTAGGGGTTCGTATTCTCCTTCTACAGGATTTTCAGCAAAATGATCTTCCAATGCTTGTCCTTCGACTGCAAGCTGAGTTACATAGATGATGTCGAACTCGCTCAGTAAGATTTGCCACTTGGCCAGATTCCCAGTAGGCATGGGTTTCTGAAAGATGTACTTCGGGGGATCCATCCTTGATATGAGATAGGTAGTATAGGCACAAAAGTAATGTCTTAGCTTCTGAGCTATCCAGGTTAGAGCGCAGCAAGT
This sequence comes from Nicotiana knightiana, assembly GCA_005239525.1. NCBI lineage: Eukaryota > Viridiplantae > Streptophyta > Magnoliopsida > Solanales > Solanaceae > Nicotiana > Nicotiana knightiana. Next base: position 21,346 of record ML407864.1, on the reverse strand, counting down.
GCGTTCTAGCAGAGAGTACCGTGCTTCATATGGAGTGAACTTCTTACTCAAGTAATATATGGCCTGCTCCTTTCTTCCTATCTCGTCATGTTGTCCCAGAACACAACTGAAAGCTCCATCTAACACTGCAAGGTAGAGTAGTAGTGGTTTACCAGGCTCTGGCGGGACTAAGACTGGCGGTGTGGACAGATATTCCTTGATTTTGTCGAAAGCCTTTTGACAATCACCGGTCTAACTGGTTGCGGCATCCTTCTTCAGCATTTTGAAAATCGGCTCACATATTACTGTAGACTATACTATGAAACGGCTGATGTAGGCGTCCCAAGAAACTCATCACATCATTCTTGCTTTTCGGTGGTAGTAGTTCCTGGATGGCTTTAACCTTTCACAAGTCCAACCCTATTCCTCGGCGACTGACGATAAATCCCAACAATTTTCCGGCAGGAACCCCGAATGCACACTTTGCGGGATTTAACTTTAGATTGTACCTCCGTAGCCGGTCAAAGAATTTCCTTAAATCTGCTATGTGATCTGTAGCCCTCTTGGATTTGATGATGACGTCGTCAACATATACCTCTATTTCTTTATGTATCATATCATGGAAGATCATTGTCATAGCCCTCATCTAGGTGGACCTAGCATTCTTCAGACCGAACGACATCATTTTGTAACAATACACTCCCCATGGTGTAATGAACATTGTTTTCTCTGCGTCTTCTTCGTCCATCCAAATCTGATGGTAACCCGTGAAGCAATCTACAAAGGACTGGAGTTCATGCTTGGTGTAATTTTCGATCAGAGTGTGTATATTTGGTAGCGGAAAATCATCCTTGGGACTTGCTCTGTTTAGATCCCGATAATCAACATAGACTCTGACTTTCCCATCTTTCTTTGGAACCGGTGCAATGTTGGCCAGCCAAGTCGGGTATTCAACTACTCATGTCTGGCTTGAATTTCCTGAGTTTTTGCTTCACTGGCAGACACATTGGATTAGTAGGTAACTTGTGAGCCACTATGGATGTGCTCAAAGTTGTCATATTGTCGTATGACCATGCAAAGATATCCTCATATTATTTCAAGAACTGAGTGTATTCTTCCTTCTCTAACGGTGACAAATGGATGTTTATGCGGGTTTCTTTGACGATTTCAGAGTCTCCCATGTTGACTATATCGGACTCGTCCAAGTTGGACTTGGGCTTGTTCTCAAAGTTCTCCATTTCTATAACAATTTCCTCAGGTATTACATCCTCTTCTTCTATTTCTTCTGAATCATTGTCCTTCTGTTGCGTTGTCTCATTACATGTCACAGTCGTTGGTTCATATACAAGAAATAGTAATGTTGTAGGGATAAATATATGAAAGAATAATAATAATAATAATAAAACATAAAGCCATTTAGAATGTCAAACAAAATGATTTCAAATATTTGTTTTCGAAACGGACACTAAAAATATTATTTAAAACAAAATGCCAAAGAGGAAATCATTTTCAAAAGTAAACAATGCTATCAGCCTTGCTGCGCCGAGACTCGTCGGGCCCTTGATGGTTTAGAGGTCCAGTTCTTGAGAGATGCTCCCTTCTCCATTTTCTGTATAATGAGGCCGTCTTCCTCCTCCTCCTCAACTATTACACAAAAATCCATATCATCGTCTTCCAAGAACAAATTCATCAATGCTGCCAAGGCTTCTTCTTCCTTTGACCCCCATATTGTATCGGCCTGATAGAAGGTCCGATTCAGGTGCGTCACGGGTTGCTCAAGAGGATAGTATGGACCACGCCATGGTGGCGACCAATTCCGATATTCCTGCCAGGTATACTGATATCTGAGCCTGAAGTTTGTGCCATGGCACTTCAGTTGTACTGGTTTGGAGATATCTTGATGTTTTTTTACCAAACCCCTTACCAGGTTCATACTCTGCCCTGCCAGTATGCTCTCTATTTTGCTACTCTACCATTTATCCTTCTCAATCGCGTTAACACGCTTGATGCGATGGTAGGTTTCTCCACCTAACTTCCCTCTGTTTTCTACCACCAGATTAGTCTGACTGGTGTAAATGGGGTTGCTCCCATCTCCATGGATGATCACTTCTTGATGGTTTCATTCAAATTTTACCGCTTGGTGCAAAGTAGATGTGACAGCTCCAGCGGCATGTAGCCAAGGCTGTCCCAGCAGTAGATTGTAGGAGGCAGATATGTCTAGTACCTGGAATTCAACATCGAACCAGGTAGGACTCATTTGCAAGCATAGGTTGGTTTCTCTAATCGTGGCTCTTTGTGACCCATCGAATTCTTTCACATTCATAGATCCTGCTCGTATTTCATGTAGTCCCTTGCCCAACCTCTTCAGAGTTGTCAGCGGACAGATGTTGAGGTTGGACCCTTCGTCTATCAGAACTCTGACAATGAACTTATCTTCACATTGCACTGTGATGTGCAGTGCCCTGTTGTGGCTTAATCCTTCAGGTAGCAATTCGTCTTCACGGAAGGTGATCTTATGGCTTTCCAATACTTGTCCCACCATATTGTCCATTTCTCCGCTAGTAATGTTGTTGGGCATATATTCTTCATTCAGTACCTTCATCAGAGCATTCCAGTGTGCTTCAAAATTTTGCAGCAACGATAAGATGGATATCTGGGTGGGAGTCTTATTCATATGATCAAAAATAGAATACTCCCTTGCTTGTACTTTCTTCCAAAGGTCGTCCGGACCAGTTTCAATGATGGTTGTTCGTTGGAAGCTTGCTTACTGGTCTCTCCCAAATGCTCAGGTGTATAAATTCTGCCCGTTATGGTCATCCCTTTTGCAGTGTCGGACTCTTCCATCTTTGCTTTCCTCTTTCTCCTAGCCTCGATAACATAATCCCAATGTACAACATTTGAATTGAAGGGCGGTGTGGATGTCACTGTCACATTGAAAGGTGTGGATACTTCTACCTCAAGCGGAGCAAGTATAGCTGCAGGTGGTGTCAATTCTACTTCAAAGGGAGCCGATGTGGTTACCTCATCTTTGAATAGCAGCTGTATCTATACCACAATGGTATTGAGCATGACTGTTGGCTTCTTAGGATCATCACCCTCCCGAATAAGTCCGATTGATCCCTCGGAATCCCACTCTTCATCCGTTTCTATTACATTGTATCCTTCACCCCTATGATTTGGGAGGGGGTTGTTGCGGACATTGGGTGTGGTTTCTTTCGCATGTATGAACTTGGTATCAATCAGTGTTTGGATCTTATCTTTCAAGGTGCGGCATTCATTATAGTGTGTCCCTTCACACCAGGATGGTACGCACATGTCTTGTTCGGGTTGACCCATTGAGATGAGTTTTCCATAGCTACGGGGGGAATTGGAGTGACATATCTAGCAACTTTTAATCTTTCATACAACCGGTCGATGGGTTCAGCAATAGGGGTGTATTGTCTGTGTTATTTGTAATCAAAATTGGTCCTGGTTTTTTGATAGTTTGGACGAGCTGGAGGTGAATGATGATAGGATGGTTGGGTATTATAAGTATGGTAGGCGTTATCGGGTTGAGGATATCTAGGAGGTGAAGGCTGGTATGTGGGTGGAGGTGTTTGGTATACAAATGGAGAATTTGGACCTTGGGCGACCATTACTGTCCCCACTTCTTTCTTCTTTGATATGCCACCTGATTGTAGTGCTTTGTTCGTGGCCTGCAGTGCCTCAAAATTTGTCACCATTCCACTTTTGATACCTTCCTCAATCCTTTCTCCGAGCTTGATGATATCAGAGAACTTGTGATTCTCGATTACCATTAACATTTCGTAATATTGTGGATCTTGAGCCCTGACAAAGAACTTGTTCATCTGCTCTTCATCTAATGCCGTCTTGACCTTCCGACCTCCACTGAGTAGCATACTCACGGAAAGTATTAGTGGGCTACTTCTTGAGATTCTGGATATAGAAGACATCTGGTGCATTTTTCGTGTTGAATATGAACCTATCCATGAAGTCCGACGCCATGCTTACCTAATTAGCCCATTTCTTGGGATTTTGACTTATGTACCAAGATAGAGCATTTCCAGTAAGGCTTCTCATGAACCTCTTCATTTGAATCTTTTCATATTTTCCAAACCCTACGAGCATGTCGCAGTAGGTTCTAAAATGAACTTTGGGTCACCCGCTCCATCAAACATTTCGAACTTAGGAGGTTTGTAACCCTCTGGCAATTCCACAGCTGGTTGAATGCACAAATCCTCGTAATTCAGACCTTCGATTCCTTTGCCTTCTTCAACACCCTACTCGGCTTGTGAGGTTCTTGAGCTCTTCGGCAATGTTTTTAATGAGCATGTCCTTCTCGGCGAATTCTGGTGTATATGAGATTTGTTGAGTAGAGTAAGGTAAGGTTTCCATGTATATGGGGTTATTTTGGTGAATGCCAGGAGTTTGGGTGTAGTGGTGATCAATGGTTAAATTTTGGGGATCGGGGATAGGCAGAGGGGTATTCTAAGGAGTGTGATAAGTGATTTGTGGATATTGAGTCGGGAGATGATGATTTTGAGGAGGTGTAGGTATGGGTAAAGGATTTTGAGGAGGGATTGTCTATTGGTAGGGTGTGGGAGGATTCTGCGGGCGTTGGTTGGGTATATTCTGAGGAGGTACTGGGTTTTGGGTATTCAGATGGTTGATATTCGGGACATTTAGTGTGAGGGAGAGGTTTGCTAAGTTACGGACCTGCTCAAGCTCACCTTGTAGTTCAAGTATTTTCTTTTCAAGCCGCAAGACCAAGTCATTTGGTGTCGGAGTACTCTGATCATCAGAATTTTCCGCATTCTTAGCAGGTGCTGTGTTGTCGCCACTCTTATTATCCATCTTAGCTTTCCTTTTTCCTTTTGGTGCACTTGGAGGAGGAGGAGGTGGAGGGCCTCTGGATCTGGTGTGATATGCTGATGATGCCAGTATGTGTGAACCAACTTTGGGGAATGGTAATAATCAAAAAGAAAGAAAAACAAAAAGTAACCAAGTCAGTGAGAGTTCTGAAAAACGTTTGCAGTATTTAAACACATATTGCGGGAATGTAAATTTGCGTCCTGATTTGGTAGCCTCGTTGTGCCTGAGGTATGCCTAGCGACAAGTAGATTTGGAGAAATATAATGCCAACAATTTCCTCATTTCATTAATGTAATAAAGAAGACGAATCTAAAACGACACTAAATAAGATAAGTCACTAATGGCATTTGGCCTTATTATATTCGAAAAGAAAGAACAAATAGACCTAATCTATTTGTTCCCAGAAGAACCTTCTCCAAGATTGAATCTCTTGGCTCCATCGATCAGGTTCCCCATGTCGCGAACATCCAGCAGCAGGTATGCCCTTGCTATATGCCCTCCTTCGATACCTTCACCATTCTGGAAGTCTACGACTCTTTTCCTTATTTTTCCTTCCAGCTCCATCAGACCCTGATCCAGATATTCCAGCCTTTCATTCGGCCTAGTAGCCCTTTACCTCAATTCATTGATTAATTCCAAATCAATCATGTGTTGTTCCAGATGCTCGGCCTCGGACTTGCGAACCCTTTTGCGCAGTCTATTATACTTCACATGTGCTTCGGCAGCTTCATCTATGACTATTTTTCCTTGACCGACCCCTGGCTCGACTATTCCCCCATGCAGTCCTCTAACCACGATGGGTAAAAGTACACATGCCCTGCGTGATATCGATACGGCTCGATGGTGTCCCTTTCCACAATAATCTTCAAGTGCCACATATGTTGAGCTTCACATTTATATGGGATGTCATCATATTGGAAATTCGCCCTGTAGTGACTCATTTTGTAAAATCGTGGTATAATCTGTTTTCTACCAGCTTGTCTCATGACCCTGATAGGAACATAGGGGTGTATACCCCTTAACCCAATCAACACCAAGTGTGGAGCATCCCTAGATTGGATGATGAACTCATTGGTGGGGAACCACTCGAACATCCAGTGAACCTGGTCCTCAATCAAGTTGTCGATAAATTGCACCCATTCTGTAGCATTCTCTGGTTGAGAAAACCTGTCTATGATGAAGGTCATTCTCTTGGGGTGATGAAAGGCTATGTGATCGTTCCACGGTATTCGTGGAAACACTTAGCAGTATTGACCTTTCTGGAAATGTTCTGGCAACCAAATTTGTAGTAGCGGATTACAACACTCGGAGTGTTTGAACCCCTTCTGGCAGCGATCCAAGGCCCGATATACGTCAGCTATAATCATAGGGACAATAGTCCCTCTATTCCCTCTATTAAGGCTTTGGTTACCATGGCCAGTCTGGTGTGAATTCTGTCTATTTTGCTTGGAAACACTATCATACCCAAGAAGCAGACGATAAAGATGAAAACCCTGCGATGAATCCAACCCAAGGAAGTGATGGAGAACTCGTCATGAAATATACAGTAGGATTTGTTGTGACTGTATCGTTCATAAAGGAAGTAGAAGGGTATATAGGACTTACTCAGACACACCAGGTCGTCATCCAGCAAATCCCCCTATTTCCACCAAAAGAGGGTTCATTCCTATGTTGCCAAAATAGAACACGGCCCTTTCTCTATCCAAGAACATAATGGCAGCTTCAATCAACATGTTGTTTTGTTGGATATCTAATAAGGAAGGTAGTTTCCCAAGGAATCTTTTCACATGGTTTTTATCACTTGACAGAAGGTCTTCCCACCAATCTATTAACAATTGTGGTATGTTACGGACCATGCCGAACCTGGGAACTTCGTGCCTCATTTCTGCAAAACAAATAAGGTTAGACCCTTCCCCCTCCGGATTCGATTATTTATAAATTAATGATTAGCATATTGGCACTTATTTCTCCAAATTAATGCACAGATCGTGGTTGCGTCCTTTGGGATTATGGAAACCCCGATGGACATTGGACAAGGATTTTTTAAAGGGTTATTATGTGGACCGCATATTAACCCAAGCTAGGTTTGACCATGATGCATGTACATTGTTTACCTTGAAAATGGTAATTACAATTATACTTGATTACATGGTTCTAAAAATATGTGATTTATTTTAATACCAGTTATTTAGGAAGTAGATGCTAAGTGAGAAGTGAGAAAATGAGATAAGAGCAAAAAGGTAACAGGATTGAGCAAACCGAGCAACGAAGAGGCTGGTCTCGAGGCTGGTCGGAATGGGCCTCGAGATCGAGCTTAGGAGCTTGACAAGGAGATATCGATAATGATATAACAGTGTTGAAGGCCGAGGAGATGGCCTATTTATGATCAATAACAAATAATATATGAAGAGCAATAAATGAACACAGCAAATGAAAGTCAATAAATCAATGGCACAATTGTAGAGAATGTTTTTGTTAGAGAGCAGAGGATGTTCTTGTTCTTGTATTGAGTATCATATGTCTTTACAAAGTGACAAGGGTCCCTTTATATATGAGGGGTAATCCCAACATAGTACATGTAGAATTTAATGCAAAGAGAGATGGCTGGTACAACCATTTAATGCCATGGTACGAGCTTGTACTGTTTTGTGTACTTTGTCAGCTTCAATCACGTATCTTTTGGGAATTTCCCGCCTTTCCACGTTGGTCTACGATTTGCACTGCCCCGAGGTTGAGGACCTTCGATATGATCCCTCATGCCAAAATTGGAACCTTTGAGCATTCTAAGCGTTGTAATGACCGAAAATCGGGCTCTCCGATTTTAGCCGTATACATATAGTCCCCGCGTTTCTTAGAATGAACTGATAAGAAACAGTCTTGACTTTTTGCCTCTTCAACATCCCTATTATGACGTCAATTTCTTCAGATCATTAAATGATGCGATATAAAAAGCTTCATAGATGTCGCCGTCAACACAATTCTCGAGAAGCCCATGAACCATTATTGGTTCGACCTTTCCGCTTCAATGCACGCCCAAAGGGCCTCTATAACTACTCCAAACACTTGCCTTTTCATTATTTTGCATCTTCTTCAAATCTTCAAACTTTACTAAGTGTTTTCTACTCTCATCTTCTATTTGTGTTTGCTTCTTCGTCTTCTTTCTTCAAAACTCACTTATAATCATGGCAAAAACTTCCAAAACGGTACCACAAAAGAAGGGAGCCGCTTCTTCATCATGCCCGTCTAAGGGCAAGTCAAAAACTCCTCCTACCATCGAGCAATGCATCCCTGACCCTTTCGACACCATCTCCGATTTCACAATTGGAAAACCCCTTTCTACCGGGCCGATGCGAGCCTATGTCCTGATATATAAGTGTAGTATCTGATACTGAGAGTGTAAAACTCGACTACTGTTGGGGGGAGGCGACTCGAGTAGAAATAGCTACAACTGACGAAAGCATAGTCACGCATAAGTCGGGCTTTCTCAGCGTATATACATACCCATTTAGCTTAGGCCCTGTAGGTTCTTCTTCTCCACCGATTAACCCGATGATTCTTGATTTTTGCCATCAATACCGATTGACACTCGGTTAGATCTATCCTTCTTTTTGGAGAATTGTACATATGTTTCGACACATTGCCAACATGGTCGAGGGATTGACTTTCACCCTTGACCATTTGATCAGATTATACAGCCATCGACTCTTCCGTGGGGGCCTAATTAAACTGCACCGTCGATCCGCCAAGGTGTTCCTCGCCTGCATCGACGAGGATAGATATCGAGGATGGATGAGCCGATTTGTTAGAATCAGAACTTCGGACATCAACCCTGATGATAGAATGTCATTCCCGGAGGAATGGAATATGAAACGTAAGTACCCCCGAATTGAGCATGTTTTGCCATCTCTTTTTCTTTTGACTGATTTCTTCTAATTGTGCAGCCACTATTTGGTTTCCCGGTGCGGTTCAGGACCTTCCGGGGTGGATCAACTTTTAGACTCCGCTTTCCCATACAATAAACGCGTATGGTGCGAGCTGGCTAAAATACGGTGGCAGACTAAGAACCATGGTATGCTCTTGTTGTTACTGTTTTCTCATTCTTTGTAAGTGATTTTGAGGTGGTGTAGGCTTTGAAGACTACCAAGGACAGGAAAAGGAAGAAGGAGGCCTCGGCGGAGTAAAAAGGGCAAAGACTCGAAAGCCCAAGACCGATGCCACAGTCTTATCCTCGACGACTGCTGAGAGCCTGCGGGTCGAGGAAGAGAGTGATGATACCTACCCTTTGGTACAAAGGGCAAAGCGAAGTGGTGCTTCAAAAGTTATTGGGCAGTCGTCTGCTGAATTAGAGGCGGCCGATGCGCACCCGCCCTGTGTTGAGGAGACCCTCGAGGAGATGCTTGTCGGACATGGCATAGTCCGTGTTGACGAGCTCAGAGGGCTTGCCACTGGAGCTTTTCGGGGTCGGGAAGAAGCCTCAATGAAGGCTGATATTGCTGGTGGAATTCACTGGGCCCTTCATTCTCTTCAGGGGAGATACGAGATGCCCAAGTCAGGAATATTCCTGGTTTGGGGACCTCTTGCAGAGAGGATGATGCGTTCAGAGACTATTTGGAAGGGGTAGAGGAGGAGACCGATGTCGATGCCCCCGTTGCCCTCGAGGAGGCCGAGAGGCTGCAAAAGCAAGTGATATTCTCGAAATAATATGTTGTTGTTCAACTTTCTATTCTTGCTTTCTAATGTTCTTCCTCTGTGTTGCAGGTCAAGAAGCTGTATGACCAAGCCTTCTCCAAGATGCAACATGAGTTGACTCATCGTGGAGGGGAGCTTGAGAATATCATGTTGGAGTCTGTCGAGCTAGAGGCTCTGTGTGCCCGGAAAGAGGAGGAACTGATCAACCTCCGGGCAGGCTCGGAGAGAGCACATCGAGAGAGGGCCGAATTTCTCGAGCAGGTATTCTGGTATTCACAACTTTATCTTTAATTTCAATACTTAGTGTTGATCGACTTATTTTATGTGCTTTCAGATTAAGCAGAAGGATGCCCTGGTGGAGCAGCTCCGAGAGAAGGTTGCGTCCAGGGACGCCAAAATCCTCGAGCTGGCTTGGCTGAATGATGCCATAACTTCGGAGAAGGACGCGCTCCGGGGGAAGCTATCATCGATTTAAGAATTTCTTCGGGGTTCTCGGGAGGAGTTTGTTGCACTATCTGTGGCCAAGTCTGAGGTCGATGAGTTTGTTTCCTCATACAAGAGGGATGCTGCTGCTGCGAATGACCGGTCCAGGGAGATATTCGAGAAGGCCGAGCTAAAACTGGCCCGGGCAGTTGTTCATGCCTGCACACAAGCCAGGAGGCAAACCCTCGAGGAAGTCAGTGCTAAGGGCATCGATCTCTCTACCGAGATCGAAGAAGCCAGTACCATGGAGGAAGAATCGACAATGCCAACTACGTGGGATGAGGGCTCTGAAAGCGGCTCGGACAGCGGCGAAGGCGAAGAGTAAATTCTCCTTCTTTTTGATTTTTTCCTTTTTTGTTTATGGGACCTTCGGGGATTTTTTGTAGAAACACCCTTGTAAATGTATTTTTTTGGAATAAAATATCTTTTGTTGCATATCTCCCGAACTTTGTCCCCCTATGCTTATTTCATGCTTCGATTCCTAGCTCTTCGAAACTCGTACTTGCAATAGTAGATCCCTTCGAGATCGGGAACATTCTCGAGGTTAGGCCGGCATAGGAGCTTTGATCCCTCGAATGTCATGTGATAGTGTTATTTATGTGACAAGACCGTGAAGTGACCGAGGTGGCCCCACCGGTACAATTCCCCAAATGTTGTGACAACTCTGTCAGAATTAAATGGATTTCAAAGTAGTTGGACAGCCATCGATTTCTCTATATATATTCTTGCTTCCTCTTCATTCTTAGTCTTGCATCATTGCAAAACTTAGCTTTTCTTTCAACGTTCTCTTCCCTTTCTCATCTTTGCGAAATTGGTTTCATTCCTTCTCCTTTGCTTGAGTAGTTATGGCTATCATGCCCGAATCCGTTCACCAAGAAGTGGAAAACCTTTCCTCTGCATCTTGCCCGGGCGGTGGTACACCACCAGCATATGGTGAATTGACCTCGAGCTTCTTTGCTTTGAAGAAAGATTTTGCACTAGAGAAACCTTACGACGCCCCGGGACATCGAGAGCATGTGTCGAGGTTCATCCGATCGATAAAAGAAAACCATCTCGAGGCCGTAAAGAGAGACTGCGGCTGGGGAGAAAATGTGATGTTGCAGATACCTTCTCGAGAAGAGAACATCATGACCTATGTGGAGAGATTTTTGACCGTGTATACATACCCGTTCACATTGGGCCCCCTCGATCGCCTTGTGCTCGAATTCTACAAGAGGTACCGAGTCACCCTAGCTCAAATTCATCCCTCGTTTTGGCGGATAGTGCTGATAATGAGGTATTTCACCGAAAAGGCTGAGCTCGAGTTTACCCTTAGCCACCTCATTACACTGTATCGACCCCAGCATTGTCGGGGCCTGATTGCGCTACGACACTGATCCACAAGGCCATTATTGCGTGTGACGATGAGGACCGGAACCAAGTATGGATGATCCAGTTTTTTCGAGTGAGGGCCATTGATATTATTCTTGCAGGGTTCCTGCCATTTCCCGAGAAATGGAACTTCAAGCGTAAGCTACGTCGTACCTTAGTGCCCTTTGATTTGGTTGATTTATAACATTGTTTCTTTCTTTTTCTCAGTGGTTCTATTGATGCCAGAAGAGATCCCTGATCTTGCAGACTAGACTCGGAAGCTGGTAGCTTCGTCAACCTATGATGAACGCATGTGGCGAGATATGTCGAAGGGCAGATGGGAAGCAAAGAACCACGATATGATCCATGTGATTGCCCTTTCGAGAATGTTTCCTTTTATATGTACTAACTTTGCTACAACAGGTGTTGGTGGAATGTCGAAGGTGAGACCGTTCCCCTTCAAGAAAAGGGAAAGGACGTACACTTTAGAGCCGAGGGAGGATAATAAGCGAAAATGATGCTCGATGGATGAGGATATTCTCACTGAGGCAGGACCTGACCAGAGACACATAGGAGATGCCGTCGCTGAAGAATGTTCCATACGCGTTGGTTATTCTGAGGACGTAAGCTCTCCTCAGGGGAATGGTTCTTTGTCTACGGATTGAGCAAGGAGCCTCCCGAGGTTGCCGATTTTGTTAGGCCTGAGACCTCTGGTTTTAAGGGAGAGGTTCCTCGAGAGGGAAGGAACAAGAGTCCTCTACCATCATCTGCTTTTTCCCTCGAAGGTACTTTGAGGGACGCTCGGGGCCAGGGGCCGCCAAAACCAAGCGGGGTCTCGAGTGGTCATGCCCCTACCGAGAGCGATTCAACTGGGGCCGATGGGGCCAGGCCAGTAGACGCACGCTCGACCTTTGAGGAGGCTCAGCAGCTTTGCTCTGAGGTGAGTTTTGTTCGGCCTTGTTGGATTTTCAACTATGAATCTTCGTTCTTTGAACTGAAGCTTTTCTTCCCGTAGGTTTTTGACAAGCTCAAGTTTGAGCTGCTTCATTGTGAGGCCAGGTTGCGGGGAGCTTTGGGCAAGGAAAAATATCTTAAGCTTCTTTGAAATAAGAAGACGAAAGAGTTGATACATCTTCGGACGGAGATGCATCGGAGTTGAAACTATGAAGGCCGTCTCGAGCGTCAGGTAACCCTTATCCTGAAAGAGTGCATGCTCCTTTTCCTGCTTTTGGAAACTAATGTTTCAGTGCTTTAGCTGCAGAGAAAAACAAAAATGCTGGAACGCCTTTGGGGCAAGGTCGGGCAAGTGAATTCTGAATGCCATGCATTGAAGGCGCACATAGGCGTTCATGTTGTGGCCCAAAGGAATGCCTTGGCTAAGGCTTCTTCCCTCTAGGTGCAACTTTGCAATGCTCGAGAAATTAGCTCGATTCAAACGAGCAGGATTGCCAAGCTTGAGACCGATCTTTTGAATATAAAGGCCGAGGTCATGGACGCCCGGGCTGGAGCTGAAGAAGTTCTAGCGAAGTCCGATAAGAAAGTGGTCGTTTATTTGAAAGATGTTGTCGATGCTCGGGCTGAGCTGCAAGGAGATTTTGACAGAGAGAGGAGGGGCAATGAGTATGCCCGATGCAGGTCTTGGAGGGAGACCCTCGAAGAGATACATGCTAGGGGCTTTGACCTCTCGGAAGAGATAAAACAGGCCGAGGAAGACGAGATCGACGCAAATTTTTTCCTTTCCTCTTGAGCTAATGCTGATATTTGAAGGCCGTCGTGGGAGCTGGTCCGAGAGTGGAGTAGATTTTCTTCTTTGTTGTTTGCATAAGACTCATGTGGGAGCGTTGTAAATATGTATTTGTAATACACACACACACACACACACACATATATATATATGAAAGATTCTTTGGTTTCTTTGTTTTGATTATCGATAGTTAGTCCGATGAATTGGACTTTGAGATGAAACCCTTGGGGTTATAAATTGTCCCTGAGGCTTTTTAAGTTGGCGCCTTGGGCTCTTACGCGTTAGGTCGCTACGACCTTTGGTGTAGCTAGCGACTTAGGCTCTTACGCATTTGGCCCTTAGGCGCTTTAGTTAACCATTTCGGGCTTAGTCTCGAAGTCGGGTTTCGGCTCGAGCTCAACGGCCCTCAAGTTTTCAAATCGGCCTTGAGGCGCTTTGGTTCGGTACGACCTGTAGCTGGTGAGTTGGGCTCTTACGCATTAGGTCGGTACGACTAGCTGGCGACTTGGGATCTTACGCTTTAGGTCGGTATGACCTTTGATGTAGCTGGTGACTTAGGTCTACGCTTTAGGTCGGTACGACCTTTAACGTAGCTGGCGACTTGGGGTCTAACGCTTTAGATCGGTATGACCTCTAACTGGTTCTTTTTGAAGTTTTTCGAAGTAATTGGAGGTTTGTGATTTTATGGCAACAGTCGGATGTCTCCGAGTCGCGTTACTTTGGTCTGAGCCTTATGACTGTGGTCATTGTATTTGGTCATAGCCTTTTAGTCCCTGAGTGAGATAGTCACGGCATCTATATCGAGGCTATGCCTTTTAGTTGTCTTACAAGTGCGATATATAGCCTTGACTTTGATATGGGGATTATGCCTTTTTAAGGTCTTATAAATTTGTACATGCCTTGCTTGAGCTCTTAAAGTTTTGATGTTACCTCATGGAGGGATTACGAGTTTGAAGTTGCCATCCCTAAGGTCTTACACTATGAGTCGACTATCGAGGTCGGTCCTTGAGTCAGAGTTGATATTGCCTCATGGAGGGCTTATGTCATCGATATTTCCTCGTGGAGGGCTTAAGAGTTTGAAGTTGCCGGCCCTGAGGTTTTACGGCTTCGAGTTAGATAGCTCGATGAGCCGATAGTCGAGGAAAGTCACCGAGTCGGAGTTGATATTGTTGTCACGCCCCAAAACCGAGGGACGAGACCGGCGCCCAACCGGATGATCTCGATCAAGCGAACCTGGATTGCCTTTCCTGGCCAACGCGTTACCCCGTGTTTACAATATACATTATTCCACATGAATTAGCGATTTAGAGTTTAAACATGAGTTTACTACTTGAGTTCATTTCATCCTTTATCATTTCAACATTTGATAATCACAAAACATACAATAATTCTGATTCGGACCACGATTACTAGTAAACACATTTACTGCCCAAAATACATATATGTACAACCCACATCATGTCTACGGAGCCTCTAAGAGTACTAAGGGTTTACACAATACTTGCCGGCAACAAGGCCCCGGCTATACCTTAAAAGACATAACATATACAAAAGAGATGATATAGACTACACACATCTCCGAGAGGAAGTGGGCTCACCGGATCTTCTGAAGGTATGAAGGGGAAACACCACTACCGGCGGTCTGAGCTACCCGCTATGGAACCACCTACATCCATTTAAAAGATGTAGCGCCCCCGGAAAAAGGGACGTTAGTACCATTGAATAGTACTAGCATGTATGAACAAAATTTATTCTAATTAGAATTACACAATACACAATTGGAAGATAATCAAGGTAACCACACAAGTACCACGCAGATATACAGAAAGTTACAAATGGAGATTCCACAGTTACTCATTTCAATTATTCATATGTTGCGGCGCACAACCCGATCCCACCGTACATTCTCATCTCACCCTTATTACCTCTCCACCCTTATTACTTCATGTTTCGGCGCGCAACCCGATCCCACCATACAATCACAGTTCACCCTTATTACCTCTCCACCCTTATTACTTCGTGTTGCAGCGTGCAACCCGATCCCACCTTACAATCACATTTCCCAGCAACAACCACCAACAATAATATCACAAGCATCTTCATCATGAAGAACACAAGTTCATATCAACCAATAATTATGTGAAATCAAGGCACAATGATCCTTACCAATCAGTAATTCATATATGGTGTTGCCACCATCATTTAACTCAATGAAATCAGCCCATATTTACTTTCATCATTTGCTACACAGCCTTTAGTTACTCTATCGTACCAACCAGGTAACCATATAAAATCAAGGCCACAGAAATCTTTATCAAACAGTGAGTCATATACGGTATGCCATCAACACATAGCTCAATTAGTTTATCCCGTTTTCCTTTCCATTATTTACTACACAGCATTTAGCACTTAGATACATCCAACATTTTGTTTCATTATCACTTCTTTCATTTTGCAGCACAACCTCTCATACCGACGTATTCAACATTTAACGAGCTTTGCACACGATAGAATAAGCACAAAGAATCACCTTTTCGCAAGCTCATATAACATGATAATCGACTAAGGAATTCAAGGAACGAAGTCTTACACCTCGACACAGCAGGGCAATCAATTCACATATGCTCAAGCAAGAATTTCATACCGAGTGCTCGGACACCAACAAGATGACTCTACATGGATTAAAGTTAGCCATACATACCTTGAATTGGAATTCCCCTTTAATTTTCTACCACAAGTCAACGGACCTTCTAACACCTTCAATCTAGTTCACAATGTGGAATAATTGAACTTAGAATTAGGAATAATGATCATGTCTTAAACTCACTTGGGCATTCTATCAAACACTAGGTGTTCCTTTATATTAAATGGCCTCTTTTTAGTGAAAGATTACTCTAACCCATTTCCTTTTACTAGATTATGACTAGTTGGTTACATGCATGCAAGACTCTTGCCCTATCTTCATGAACTCACCTAACCATGTTTCATTTTAACAAAAGTCGGGAAATTAAGGTTGATGGGGTGGAAGCTTACCTCTTGTAGTGAAGAAAACGGTATCCTACTTGATCAATTCCAGGCCTGAGTAGTGATGGAGGAACAAATTTGATGAAGTTGGAACTCTCTCTCTCTAGAACCCACTCTCTCCTCTCTCTAATTTATCATAAAATGAGCTTAAAATGAAATGGGTATGTGTTTTAATGAACTGGGGGTCGGGTATAAAATTAGAATTTTAACAGTGCCGAAGCAGAAATACGGTCAGGAATGCGATCGCATTCTGCTATGCGGTCTGCATTGCTGTCGCATAATTGGCCCTCAAATGGGCCTAAAAGAAAGTAGACTTCCCTGGTATGCGACCACTATGTGGTCCGCATACCTATTATGCGATCGCATAGTGCGTCGCATAACTCCCTCCGCAAAAGTCAAGATGCAAGAATGCGACAACTATGCGGCCCGCATTCGTGAAATGCGATCGCATTCTAGGCCGAATAGATGTCCTCAAAATGGACAGCAAACTGTTCAAGTATGCGACCACTATGCAGTCTGCATACCTGATCTGCGAACGCATAGTGCACCGCAGACCTGCACAAATCTACTCAAAAAGGGTCTGTTTTAAGAATTTTTACAGTTATAACAACACGGGGACCTATTTGGGAATTATTTTTAGCCATAAAATTTTACGGGTCTTTACATTCTCCCCCACTTAAAATCATTTGTCCTCGAATGAGGATCGGGGAATCAGTAGAGTAGGAAAAACTCAAAATAAACCAGCCCCCAAATTTTTACTAACTCCGATATTCCTGAAAATTTCGCCAGAGTTTCCTTTGTAATTAGGCCTATCTACCTGTTAGAGAGCCCCCGAAACACATGTTTAACCAATTCAACACATTACCAATTACTCTATCAACTTGCACATAATCTGGTCATTTCAACAAGCTACATATAATTCAATTACTTCCACAAGCCTCACATAGTTCGGTTAATTCCACAAATTTTCACATAATTCAACTATTATGATGAGTTCCACTTAATTCAGCTATTTCAATGAGTTTCACATAATCCAACTAATCACAACAACATATACATTTATGGCACAAAGTTTGAGAAGTCATAATAGTAGGGTAATTAGGGGAGTGGAGTGTTCTTGCACAAAATTTAACACAATATATAATTGCTTAGGAATGACAACTTATAAAACCACTACCAGACTTATTCAAACAAGTGGGGATATTTCTCTTTCACTTGATTTTCCGCTTCCCATGTGGCTTCTTCGACTTGTTGACTCCGCCATAATACTTTAACAGAAGCAATCTCTTTTTTCCTCAATCTACGGACTTTCCTATCAAGAATAGCAACTGGAACCTCTTCATATGACAATCCTTCATTAATTTCAACCGGCACAATGGCGGATGGATCACCAATCACCTTCTTCAACATGGACACATGAAACACTGGGTGCACTAATGACAGTCCAGGGGAAATTCCAATCTATAAGCCACATTTCCTATCCTTTGAGCAATGCTATATGGCCCGACATACCTTGGGCTCAATTTCCCTTTATTCCCAAACCGCATTACTCCTTTCATGGGAGACACCTTCAAGAATACCCAATCATCTACTTGAAACTCGAAATCTCTTCGACGAACATCCGCGTAGGATTTATGACAACTCTGAGAAGTCTTCATCCTTTCCTGAATGACTTTAAATTTTTCCATATCTTGGTGCACAAGATCCGGTCCTAGAAGTCCCGCCTCGCCAACCTCGAACCATCCAATCGGAGACCTACACCTCCTTTCGTACAATGCCTCAAATGGGGCCATCTGAATACTAGCATGGAAACTGTTATTATAAGAAAATTCCATAAGCAGCAAGTGATCGTCTCAGCTACCCTTGAAATCTAATACAAAAGCCTGCAACATATCTTCAAGCGTCTGAATGGTCCGCTCTGCCTGCCCATCAGTCTGTGGGTGGAATGTTGTGCTGGGATTTACCTGCGTACCCAAACCTTGCTGAAATTTCTTCTAAAAGTTAGCTGTGAACTGGGCCCCTCGATCCGAGATAATAGATACTGGAGTGCCATGGAGTCTGACTATCTCCTTGATATACAACTCAGCGTACTGTTCTGCAATATCGGTGGACTTGACTGGCAAGAAGTGAGCTGATTTCATGAGTCGATCCACTATCACCCAAATTGAGTCGAACTTGTGCTGAGTGTGGGGTAACCCTACCACAAAGTCCATATTGATCATCTCCCATTTCCATATAGGTATTTCCATAAGCTGTGTCAACCCACCGGGCCTCTGATGCTCGGCCTTCACCTGCTGACAACTCGGACACCTTGCCACAAAGACCGACACACCCCTCTTTATACCATTCCACCAATAAATCTCTTTGAGATCATGATACATCTTCAGAGAACCTGGGTGTACTGAATACCTTGAATTTTAAACCTCTGCCATTACCCTTTCTCGAAGATCATCCACGTCCGGAACACATAGCCTCCCTTGGCACCGCATAACACCATCATCATTGCTGAGTGAAAATGTTGTAGTCTTACGATTCAGAATTGCCTCTCTCAACTGTACTAATGCTAGATCTCTGAATTGCTTTTCCTTTATTTCCGTTACAAGTGAAGATTCTTCTCCATTACGCACCACGACATCCCCTTTGTCTGAGGTCGAAAGACAGACCCCCAGACTAGCCAACTGATAAACCTCCCAAGCCAAAAGCCTCTGACCTGCTTCCAAGTGAGCCAAGCTACCCATGTATTTCCGATTAAGAGCGTCGGCTACCACATCGGCCTTTCCTGGATGGTACAAAATATTCATATCATAATCCTTGAGCAATTCTAACCACCTCCGCTGCCTTAAGTTCTACTCCTCTTGTTTGAATAAATGTTGAAGACTCTTGTGGTCTGTGAACACGTCCACATGGACCCCATAAAGATAATGCTGCCAGATTTTTAGTGCAAACACTACCGCTGCGAGCTCCAAATCATGTGTCGGATAATTCTTCTCGTGACTCTTGAGCTGCCTAGAAGCATACGCTATATCAACACACACCCCAAACCAACCCTTGAAGCATCACAAAAACCACAAATCCCTTTGTACCCTCTGGCAAGGTCAACACCGGCGCCGTAGTCAATCTCAATCTCAATTCCTAAAAACTCTTTTCACAAGCATCGGACCACTGGAACTTAACTGCCTTCTGCATCAGCTTAGTCAATGGGGAGGCGAGGGTAGAGAATCCCTCCACAAATCTTCGATAATACCAAGCTAGACCCAAGAAACTGTGAATCTCTATTGGGGTCGTTGGCCTAGGACAATCCTTTACCGCTGCAATCTTTTGGGGATCAACCTGAATCCCTTCCCTGGAAACAACATGGCCCAAAAAGGCGACTAATTCTAGCCAAAATTCATATTTTGAAAACTTTGCATACGACTGGTGGTGACGAGGAGTCTACATAATTGCCCTGAGGTGAGTAGCATGATCTTCCTGACTTCGCGAATAAACAAGGATATCGTCACTGAAGACGATCACAAAGGAGTCAAGAAATGGTTTGAAAACCCGATTTATAAGATCCATAAAAGTGGCTGGGGCGTTGGTTAGCCCAAAAGGCATTACCAGAAATTCAAAGTGCCCATATCGAGTCCTAAAGGCAGTCTTAGGAATATCCTGCTCCCTGATCTTTAACTGGTGATACCCGGACCGCAAATCAATCCTTGAGAATAACCTAGCACCTTGCAACTAGTCGAACAAATCATCTATCCGAGGAAATGGGTATTTGTTTTTGATGGTGACCTTGTTGAGATGCTAATAATCAATACACATCCGAAGCGATCCGTCTTTCTTTCTGACAAAAAAAACCGGTGCGCCCCAAGGCGACACACTTGGCCGAATGAAACCTTTTTCTAATTGCTCTTTTAACGCTCTCAATTCTGTTGGCGCCATTCGGTATGGTGGAATAGATATTGGCTGCGTATCTGGCAATACATCAATCCCGAAATGGATCTCTCTATCTGGTGGAATCCCAGGAAGCTCATCCGGAAATACATCAAGAAATTCAATCACAACAGGCACAGATTCAGGAGCAGGCACCTCAGAAGTGGTGTCCGCAACCTGGACCAAATGGTATATGCACCCTTTTCTGATCATCTTTAAGGATTTAAGGTAGAAAATAAGCCTACCTCTTGGCACAACATTATTCCCCTTCCACTCGATAACTGATTCATTAGGAAACTCAAGCCTCATAATCCTGGTTCGGCAGTCGAGTTTAGCAAACACGAATAGAGCCAATCCATCCCCATAATTACATCAAAGTCTACCTTTTCTAACTCAATAAGATCATCTGTGGTATTCTGACCATGCTCCATGACAACACAATTCCAACGGCTCGTGAAGCTGTTAGGGTTCTATCCCAAAACTTGAAGCAATAAATGGAGTAACATATGACAAAGAAGACCCGGGATCAATAAGAGCATAAACATCATGTGACTGAACCGTCAGAATACCTGTGACAACGTCTGGAAAAGCCTCTGCACTCTGGCGACCACTCAAAGCATAGAACCGACTGGGTCCCCCTCGACCCCGGGCTCCACCCCTAGTTGTACCGCGCCCTGCTGGAGCTGGAGGGCGTGCTGAAGATGTAGTGGATGGCTGAGTAGTACCCCTACCCGTGCCCTGACTGGGTATGCGGTAATCTTGCTGGATATGGCCTCTCTCTCCACATTTATAGCATACCAGTATGTCCAAGTAACAAGGCTCAGAATGAGACCTCCCACACTTAGAGCATGGGACCCTCCGCTGCTGCTGGAACCTCCCACCTGAACGACCCGGCTGATGGAACCTTCTGATATCCAAACCTGGTCCAAAGCGACCCCCTTGCTGATAACTGTACCCTAATGACGGGGCACTGGTTGAGGATTGAGCATAGGACTGGGATGGCCGTGATGATCCTCTCCCAAGGGCTGATCTCCCGCCTGCAACTGAACTCCCAGGGTTGCCCGTTGATCGGGCCCTACTACCACTCTCTCTCTCCATATTTATCTTCAACTTCTGAGCCTCTGTGGCTTGGGCGAATCCCACGATCTTCCCATAATTCATATCCGAATGCAAGGCAGCTGTAGCAGCTTCATTAACAACCAAGTGACCAAGGCCCTAAACAAACCATCGAACTCTGGCTTCCATAGTCGGCATCATGTGGATGGCATATTTGGACAGGCGCACGAACTC
>ML407860.1:981-14659 GCA_005239525.1 Nicotiana knightiana | reverse complement strand
GATTCTTGACACGTCGAACTAAACGAGTATGCGTACGCGTGACTCGTATTGAGTTAATTATTTAAATAATCGAATAATAAGAAAGGTTAAAAATACAAATATATCCTAAAAGTGAGTAATTAAACAATTTAAGCCAAGTTTAATCATTAAGCGACCGTGCTAGAACCACGGAATTCGGGAGTGCCTAACACCTTCTCCCGGGTTAACAGAATTCCTTACCCGGATTTCTGGTTCGCAGACAATTTAAACAGAGTCAAAATTCCTCAATTTGGGATTTAAACCGGTGACTTGGGACACCAAATAAACTATTCCAAGTGGCGACTCTAATAAAAAATAAAATAATCCCATTTCGAATAATGTCACTTTAAGTGGAAAAACTCCCATACCCCCTTTGGGGCGTGATAAAAAGGGAGGTGTGACAACCTGAATCGTTCTATTATGGTTTAGTAACTTTAGAAGGAAATTATTAGTAAATTTATAACATCGGCTTGCCTAGCAAGTATTGTTTTAGGCTCCATCATGATCCCGTGGTTTGGAAATTTGGGTCGTGACAAATAGTGAGGGGATTAAATTCCTTAAGAGCACAATATCTGAATTTTTGGTTTCGAACACAGATTACTAACAATCTTAAGGAGTTTAATGTGAAGTATTTTTCTCTAATTTTGAATAAAATGATAGGTAAAAGTATCGAACAACCATGAACTTCGAGTATGATGGAAATGGAGAATTGCACATATATTCTATGAGTATAAATTCGAACCTAGTGGCCTTCGTATGAATAACTCAGTTAAGTGTAATTTTCTAAGTGACTTAGTGGCATTTGATTATGCATCATTAGTGAATTGGTAAAACCAATCTGGTGAAAGCATCGGTTCAGCAATCATTACTGTTTTTATTTTCTTCCAAAAGCTTGGTCAAACACTTCAACTTTGAAAAAAAAACATCTTTTTAAAAAAAATTACTTTTCAGCTTGGAGAAGCTTGACCATTTGTATCAATGTTGTATGATTTAAGATGGGTTATATTCATAATCTGTATTCTTTAATCTTTACTGCATAATTTTCTTTTGAGATAAACTAGGGGTTCTCTAAATCTCAATTACCTTACACATACACATATCTTTAATCAGACTAAAAAGATTTAAGCTTGGCCATTTGTATCAATGTTGTATGATTTAAGATGGGTTATATTCATAATCTGTATTCTTTAATCTTTACAACATAATTTTCTTTTGAGATAAACTAGAGGTTCTCTAAAGCTCAATTACCTTACACATACACATATCTTTAATCAGACTAAAAAGACACTTGGGCGTGTGTTACTTTTTCTCTATAATGATTCTGAAATATTCTAATTAGTTTTCTTTTAAAAAAGATTTCCACAGAAAAACTAAAGATATACCACTTTCATATAAAGAGACTTTTATCTCAAAAGAAAAGAGGGTGTAACTCAATCTTTTAATTGAAACTCTAATTATGATTTGAAAACTTTTTAAGAGGGAATGCATATATTTATAAAGAAAACTCAATTAGGTTTAGTAATAACAAACTTTAGGTAAATCAGATCATTAAATTTATATTATATGTAACGATCCGGTCGGTCGTTCCATGAGATTAGCCCCGTTTTCCCTATTTCAGCTTTGTTATGTGCTAGTTAACCTAATTATGATGTGTTGGGTCGGTTGGTTTGGGTTCGGTGTGGTCGTGGTAAAAACTGAGACACTTAGTCTCTTAAATTGACTTAATAGTTGGAAAAGTCAACTGGGGGTTGACTTATTGGTAAACGACCACAGATTGTAGATTTTGTGGTTCTGATAGCTTCGTTAGGTGATTTTTGACTTAGGAGTATGATGGGAATGTGGTTTTGATGTTTGGTGTAGAATTAGGCTCGAATTGGCGAATTGAGTTTTTGGCGATTTTCGGTCGGCAGTGGAAAATTATCTATCTAGGTCGGAATAGAATTCTGAAAGTTGGAGTAGGTTCGTAGTGTCATTTTGTACGTGTGTGAAAATTTTCAGGTCATTCGAACGTGTTTTGGTTGGTTTCGGCATCATTGGCGAAATTTAGAAATCTCAAAGTTCATAGGCTTGAATCCGATGTGATCTTTGTTTTTAGCGTTGTTTTAGGTGTTTCGAAGGCTCGACTAAGTTTGAATAAGGTTATGGGACTTGTTTGTGTTTTTTGTTGGGGTCCCGAAGGGCTCGAGATGATTTTGGATAGTCATTGGAAGGATTTAATTTGGAAAAATGCAGCTGAAGGAGCTGCTGGTGTAGCCGCACCTGCAGAAGGGTAGTCGCAGGTGCGATGCCACAGGTGCGAGATTGGGGGAGCTGGAAAAGAACCGCAGAAGCGAAGGTTTGGTCCACACCTGTGAGTCTGCAGATGCGGTAAGTGGAGCGCTGGTGCGGAATTTGGTCGGGCTGAAGGAAAGTCGCAGGTGCGAGACTTGGACCGCACCTGCGATGCCGCAGGTGCAGGTTATTAATCGCAGGTGCGAGGAATGGGCCTTAAGAGGATTTCCACAGGTGCGCACCTGGGACCGCAGGAGCGGAGAGAAGGCCACAGATGCGGTTTCACTGGGCAGGAAGTATAAATAACTGCCTCTGCGAATTTTTGGCACTTTCATCACATTTTCATGCGGGATGAGGCATTTTGGGAGCAAATTGAAGAGGGATTTTGACGGTCTTCTGTAGAGGTAAGTTTCTTGGATTAAAAACTCGATTCTGTGTTGATATTTGACGGATTAGGCTTGGAATTAGTGGAATCTAATGGCATAAATTGGGGGTTTAGGGCTTATTGAGACTTAAAATTAAGGAATTTAGGGGTCAATTATGGTCGGATTTTGATGAATTTTATATGTATAGGCTCGGGAAAGGATGAGGATTATTGTGATGCAATTCTTATAGAATTCCGAGACGTGGGCCCGGGGGGTCGGGTTTGGGCCAATTTCGGGATTTGTGCCCAATTGTGATAAATTTCGAATGGGTTTCGTCTTCCTAGCATATTTTGATGTTATTAATCTGATTTTGGTAAATTTGGAGCATTTCGGGGCCGATTCGAGGGGCAAGAGCATCATGGAGTAGTTTTTGGGCTGGTTTGAGGTAAGTAACGATTATAAATCTAGACCCGAGGGTATGAAACCCCGGTATTTCACTTTGTTTTTTTGTAACTGAGGCGACGCACATGCTAGCTGACGAGCGTGTGGGCATGCACTGATAGGGATTGTGACTTCGTCCGTCCCGTGGCGACTATTATGCCACGTAGTTGATTTGAAATCATGAGATGTCATGTATTTTTTAGGTTTATATTATATTATGGGAAATATGCCACATTTGGGACCTTGTGCCGATCTGTTTAGACCACCAGGGGTATTTTGTTTTACACTATTCTCACACTATTTTTGATAGAAAAGTGTGAATTCAGTCATGTTTATTACTTATTGCTTTTTCACTGTTATCCCAATGTGTTAGGATACTGTGAGGTATTTGGGGCTGAGTCCGGTGATGTTGAGATGAGTTGCCCGAGTGGCTTGAGAGGGTGATTGGGTGAGGCTGGAACCGAGTTTGTGAGGATAGTTATGGATCGGACTGCATGCCGTAACATAAATAGATATTATATGGATCGGGCTGCACGCCACATCATATATATGCGGTGACGCACAACATGTATATATATATATATGTTATGTGGATCGGGCTGCACACCACAACAGTTTGTGTGGATACATGGTACTTGTTGAGTGAGAGTGCTGAGTGTGAGCATTGAGTACTGATAGAGGAGTCACGAGTGACTGAGGGACCTTATGTATGAGTGATATTGTGCCCGAGAGGCTATAAAGTGTGAGATCATTGTTTCTTGCTCATTTTTCACTGATTCTCTTTAATAAACGTTGAGTTAATGTTTTATGCAAGTTTAGAAGGGAACTGGAGTTTGTAAAGTATTTGGTAAATGTAGTATTTTGATTACTCTATTTGTTTTTCACTGGCACATGTTTTTTTTACGAAACTATCACTTTTAAAAGCTCGTCTATGCACTCAAGTCTTTAGTTACTTTGGTTACTTACTGAGTTGGCGTACTCACGTTACTCCCTGCACCTTTGTGTGCAGATCCAGGTACCAGATCTGAGCGTTAACTGATTTCTCCTTTGCTTGGAGGTTGCTCGAGGATAGAAGTAGCTGTTTGGCATCCCCATCTGGCCTTCTTTTCCTTTCTTAGATCGTAGATTTCTAGTATTCTCCAGATTGTACTAATAGGGGCTTGTTATCAGATTTTTGTATTTATCTCTTTTGATGCTTATGACAGTTGTATCCGGGTGCTGGGTTGTGGTTAGATTTGATTTTATGGTTTTACTGCTGTTAATTATATCTTTAAAATAGGAACCTTAAATGAATTACTTTGACTTGTGACATCAAACAGACGGTTTTGTGTGTTACTCTTAGTAAGTTGGTTGGCCTAGTTTCACGATAGGCGCCATCACGACCTATATATATTTGGGGTCACGACAAGTTGGTATCAGTGCACTAGGTTACATAGGACTCAACGGTCATGAGCAGGTCTAGTAGAGTCTTGCGGATCGGTACGGAGATGTCTGTACTTATCTTCAAGGGCTACAGAACCCTTAGGAAATATCTCATTTTCTTGAATTCTATCGTGCTATTTTGTTGATTCTGGAAATCTAAACTTTTGTTGTTTTATTCTCTCACAAATGGCGAGGACACGCGGTACCGATAAGGGTGACCAGACTCCAACTAGACCAGTGAAAGGCTGAGGCCGCGATCGAGGCCGTGGTAGAGGTAGGGGACCATCCCGTGCAGCAGCCGAGGCAGTACCAGAGGGTCCACCTACCATTCAGAATCAGGTTCCCGCCGCAGATACTCCAGGTCTTCAGGAGACTCTGGCTCAGATCATGACTGTATGTACCAGCCTTGCTCAAGCAGTTGTTGCATATTCTACTGTTGCTACTTCTCAAGCCGGGGGAGGCAGTCAGACTCCAGATGCCCGGACACCTGAGCAGGGTACTCAGGGCCTTCAAACACCGGGGGCAGTTCCAGCCCAACCGATTTCTCCAGTTCACGACTTCATGGTTCCAGCTATGCCAGATGATGAGCAGCGTAGGCTGGAGAGATTTAGTGAACTTCAGTCTCCGACATTCAGTGGTACTGAGGGAGAGGATGCCCAAGGTTTTCTTGATAAGTGTCAGAGGACGCTTCGTACTGTTGGGATTCTGGAGACCAGTGGGGTCTCGTTTTCTACTTTTCAATTTTATCGGGCTGATTTTACTTGGTGGGAGTCTTTCGAGAGGCGTAGGCCTATTGGTGCAGCACCCCTCACCTGGCAGCAGTTCTCCACTATCTTCTTGGAGAAGTATCTTCCCCAGTCTCATAGAGAGGAGCAGCGTAGACAATTTGAGCAGCTACGTCAAGGGGAGCTATTAGTGACGCAGTATGAGATGCGGTTTTCAGAGTTGGCTCGTCACGCCACTGAGTTGGTCCCTACTGATAGGGAGAGGATTAGGAGGTTCGTGGATGGCCTCACTTATCAGCTCTGCCTTTTGATAACTCGGGAGAGGGTATCAGGTGTTACCTTCGAGTAGGTTGTTGATATTGCTCGAGATATTGAGTCAGTTCGTCGCCAGGTGCGAGAGGAGATGGAGGCCAAGAGGCCTCGTGGATCTGGTAGTTATAGTGGTTCTCCTTCCAGAGGACAGTTTTAGCATGATAGAGGTCGTTCATTCAGGCCTCCTCAGCCCGGCCGCCCAGTCTATAGTGGTGCATCTTCGGGGCATGGTCCCTGCAGTTCTCAGCCGGGCCGTTATTCATTCAGTCCCCTTTCAGCCCAGGGTGCAGCTCAAGCACCATCAGTTCAGGGTTCCTCTATGCATGGTTCTTCTAGTGGCCATTCTGGTGCCAGGGGTTCCTTTCAGTCCCCATCTACAGCTCCAGGGAGTTGTTATGAGTGCAGAGAGTTCGGGCATATGAGGAGGAAGCTCCTTCATCTTCTTGGAGGTCCATCTCAGTTGAGGAGCCAGCCTTCGACTTTAGCTCCAGTTACTTCACCACCTACCCAAGCAGCTAGGGGTGGTAGTCAGTCAGCTAGAGGTTGCCCTAGAGGGGGAGGTCGAGAAGGTGGAGGTCAAGCCCGTATATATGCGTTTCCAGCGAGGCCAGATGCTATGACCTCTGATGCAGTGAACATAGGTATTATCTGAGTATGTCATTGAGATGATTTGGCCTTATTTGACCCTGGTTCCACGTATTCTTATGTCTGGTCATATTTTGCCCATTTTTTGGATATGCCCCGTGAGTCTTTAGTTACGTCTATTCATGTGTCGACTCCGTGGGTGATACTATTGTTGTGGACAATGTGTATCGATCGTGTGTGGTATCTATTGGGGGTCTGGAGACCCGAGTGGACCTAATGTTACTCAGCATGGTTGATTTTGATGTGATATTGGGCATGGATTAGTTATGTCTGTGTCATGTTGTTCTCGATTGTCACGATAAGACCGCGACTTTAGCTATGCCAGGGTTTCCGAGGGTTGAGTGGGGAGGTTCTTTTGAGTATGTGCCTAGCAGGGTGATTTCTTTCCTGAAGGCTCAGCGTATGGTTGAAAAGGGGTGTTTATCATATTTGGCTTTTGTGAGGGATGTCTGTGGTAAGACTCCCGCTATTGATTCAGTTCCTGTGGTCTGTGACTTTCCGGATGTGTTTCCTGCAAACCTGCCAGGCATGCCACTTGACCGAGACATTGATTTTGGTATTGACCTAGTGCCAGGCACTCAGCCTATTTCTATTCCACCTTATCATATAGCACCAGCAGAGTTGAAGGAATTAAAGGAGAAACTTCAGGAACTCCTAGATAAGGGGTTCATTCGGCTTAGTGTGTCACCTTTGGGTGCACCAGTTTTGTTTGTGAAGAATAATGATGGTTCTATGCGTATGTGTATTGATTATCGGCAGCTGAACAAGGTTACGGTGAAGAACCAGTACCCCTTGCCTCGTATAGATGACTTGTTTGATCAGTTGCAGGGTGCCAGGGTATTTTCCAAGTTTGACTTGCATTCTGGCTATCATCAGTTGAAGATTCGGGGGCCCGACATCCCGAAGACTTCCTTCAGGACTAGATATAGTCATTATGAGTTTTTGCTTATGTCATTCGGAATGACCAATGCCCCATCGGCCTTTATGTACCTGATACACAGTGTGTTGCGGCCTTATCTTTACTCCTTCGTCATCGTGTTTATTAATGATATCTTGGTATATTCCCAATCTTGGGAGGATCATGAGCAGTATTTGAGGACTACGCTTCAGACTCTGAGGGAGAAGAGGTTGTATGCAAAATTTTTGAAGTGTGAGTTTTGGCTTGATTCAGTAGCTTTCTTGGGGCACGTGGTGTCCAGTGCGGGTATTCAGGTTGATCCGAAGAAGATAGAGGCGGTGCAGAGCTGGCCTAGACCGTCATCAGCTACCGAGATTCGCAGTTTCCTTAGTTTGGCGGGGTACTATCACCGTTTTGTAGAGGGATTCTCATCTACTGCAGCCCCTATGACCAGACTAACCCAGAAGGGTGCTCCGTTCAGGTAGACGGAAGTGTGTGAGGAGAGCTTTCAGAAGCTCAAGACAACTTTGACTACAGCTCTGGTGTTGGTTTTGCCTACAGGTTCAGGTTCTTATACAGTTTACTATGATGCCTCGAGAGTTGACCTTGGAGCAGTATTGATGCATGACGATAGGGTGATTTCCTATGCGTCCAGACAATTGAAGGTGCACAAGAATAATTATCTAGTGCATGATCTTGAGCTAGCAGCCATTGTCCACGCCTTGAATATTTGGCATCATTAATTGTATGGAGTGCATTGTGAGATTTTCACAGATCATCGTAGTTTGCAGTATCTGATTTTGCGTCAGATGAGATGGTTGGAGATTCTCAAGGTCTATGACCTCACTATTCTATATTATCCGGGGAAGGCCAATGTAGTGGCCGATGCCCTGAGTCACAGAGCAGAGAGTTTGGGGAGTCTAGCCTACCTACCAGCGGCAGAGCGACCTTTAGCACTTGATGTTCAGGCTTTAGCGGGTCAACTGGTGAGATTGGATCTATCAGAGCCCTCACGAGTATTGGCTTGTGTAGCCTCCAGGTCTTCTCTTTATGATCATATTAGAGCACGCCAGTATGATGATCCTCACTTGCTCGTTCTTCAGGACAGGGCCCGTCGAGGTGATGTCAGGGATGTGGTTATTGGTGATAATGGGGTCATGAGGATGCATGGTCGGATTTGCGTGCCTAATGTGGATGGGCTCTGAGAGTTGATTCTAGCAGAGGCCTATAGTTCACGGTATTCCATCCATCCGAGTGCCGTGAAGATGTATCATGATCTGAGAAAGCATTATTGGTGCAGGCAGATGAAGAGGGATATTGTTGAGTTTTTGGCTCAGTGTCTCAACTGTCAGTAGGTCAAGTATGAGCACCAAAGACCAGGTGGATTACTTCAGAGATTAGATATTTCGGAGTGGATGTGGGAGCGGATCACCATGGACTTTGTAGTTGGGATTCCACGGACTTCGAGGAGGTTTGATGTTATATGGGTTATTCTGGATCGGTTGACCAAGTCTGCACACTTCATTCCTGTTGGTACCACTTATTCTTTGGAGAGATTAGCTGAGATTTATATCAAGGAGATTGTCCGTTTTCATGGGGTTCCAGTTTCTATCATTTCCGACAGAGGTACTCAGTTCACATCTTAGTTTTGTAGCGCCGTGCAGAGAGGGTTGGATACTCAGGTTGAGTTAAGCACATCAATTCATCCTCAGACCGACGGGCAGTCGGAGCGTACTATTCAGATTCTGGAGGACATGTTGCGTGCATGTGTCATTGATTTCGGGGGTTCATGGGACCAGTTTCTGCCGCACGCGGAGTTTGCATATAATAATAGTTATCAGTCGAGTATCCAGATTGCTTTGTATGAGGCTTTATATGGTAGGAGGTGTAGATCTTCGGTTGGTTGGTTTGAGTCGGGCGAGGCTAGGCTATTAGGCACAGATTTGGTTCAGGATGCGTTGGGTAAGGTGAAGTTGATTCAGGAGCGGGCTTTGCACGGCGCAGTCTAGGCAGAAGAGGTATGCGGACCGGAAGGTCCGAGATGTGTCTTTCATGGTTGGGGAGAAGGTACTGCTGAAGGTGTCACCCATGAAGGGTGTCATGAGGTTCGGGAAGAGGGGAAAGTTGAGTCCCTGGTTCATTGGACCATTTGAGGTGCTGCACAGGATTGGAGAGGTGGCTTACAAACTTTCCTTGCCACCCAGCTTATCAAGTATTCATCTGGTGTTCCATGTTTCGATGCTCCGGAAGTATGTTGGTGACCTGTCTCGTGTTTTGGACTTCTGCACAGTTCAACTCGAGGGCGATATGTCATATGAGGTAGAGCCAGTGGCTATTTGGGGTCGTCAGGTCATAAAGTTGAGGTCTAAGGATATAGCTTTAGTGAGGGTTCAGTGGAGAGGACAACCGATGGAGGATGCCACCTGGGAGATCGAGCAGGAGATGCGGAAAAGATATCCGCACTTATTTGAGTCTCCAGGTATGTTTCTAGACCCGTTCGAGGACGAACGTTTGTTTAAGAAGGGGAGGATATAACAAGCCGGCTGGTCGTTCTGTGAGATTAGCCCTGTTTCCCCTATTTCAGCTTTGTTATGTGCTAGTTAACCTAATTATGATGTGTTGGGTCGGTTGGTTCGGGTTCGGGGTGGTCGTGGTAAGAATAGAGACACTTAGTCTCTTAAATTGGCTTAATAGTGGGAAAAGTCAACTGGGAGTTGACCTATTGGTAAACGACCTCGGAATATAGATTTTATGGTTTGGATAGCTTCGTTAGGTGATTTGGGACTTAGGAGTGTGATCAGAATGTTGTTTTGATGTCCGGTGTAGAATTAGGCTCGAATTCACGAAGTTGAATTTTTGGCGACTTCCGATCGGCAGTGGAAAATTAACTATCGGGGTCGGAATGGAATTTCGAAAGTTGGAGCAGGTTCGTAGTGTCATTTTGGACGTGGAAAATTTTCAGGTCATTCGGACATGTTTTCGTTGGTTTCGGCATCATTGGTGAAATTTAGAAATCTCAAAGTTCATAGGCTTGAATCCGATGTAATCTTGGTGTTTTAGCGTTGTTTTGGGTGTTTCGAAGGCTTGACTAAGTTTGAATAAGGTTATGGGACTTGTTTGTGTTTTTGGTTGGGGTCCTGAGGGGCTCGAGATGATTTCGGATAACCATCGGAAGGATTTAAGTTGGAAAAATACAGCTGAAGGAGCTGCTGGTACCAGGCTTCTGGAGTGGCCGCACCTGTAGAAGGTTAGTCATAGGTGCGATGCCACAGGTGTGGGCCAGCATGCGCAGGTGCGAGATTTGGGGAGCTGGGAAGGAACCGCATAAGGCTTGGGCCGCACCTGCGAGTCCGCAGATGCGGTAAGTGGAGCGCATGTGCGGAATTTGGTCGGGATGAAGGAAAGTCGCAGGTGCGAGACTTGGACCGCACCTGCAAAGCCGCGGGTGCGGGTGATTTACCGCAGGTTCAAGGAATGGGCCTTAAGAGGATTTTCGCAGGTGCGCACCTGGGACCGCAAGTGCGGGTCCGCAGGTGCGGAGAGAAGGTCGCAGATGCGGTTTCACTGGGCATGAAGTATAAATAACTGCCTTCGCGAATTTTTGGCACATTCATCACATTTGCATGCGAGCTGAGGCATTTTGGGAGCAAATTGAAGAGGGATTTTGTGGGTCTTCTGTGTAGGTAAGTTTCTTGGACTAAAACTCGATTCTATGTTGATATTTGACGGATTAGGCTTGGAATTAGTGGAATTTAACGGCATAAATTGGGGGTTTAGGGCTTGGGAAATTGAGAATTAAAATTAAGGAATTTCGGTGTCAATTGTGGTTGGATTTTGATGCATTTTAAATATATAGGCTTGGGAAAGGATGAGGATTATTGTGATGTGATTTTTATAGAATTCTGAGACGTGGGCCCGGGGTCGGGTTTGGGATAATTTCGGGATTTGTGCCCAATTGTGATAAATTTTGAATGGGTTTCGTCTTCCTAGAATATTTTGATGTTATTAATTTGATTTTGGTAGACTCAGAGTATTTGGGAGACGATTCGAGGGGAAAGAGCATCGTGAAGTAGTTTTCGGGCCGGTTTGAGGTAAGTAACTATTGTAACTCTAGACCTGAGGGTATGAGACCTCGGTATTTCACTTTGTTTTTGGTAACTGAGGTGGTGCACATGCTAGGTGACGAGCGTGTGGGCATGCACCGGTAGGGATTGTGACTTGGTCCGTCCCGTTGAGACTGTTATGTCGCATAGTTGATTTGAAATCATGAGATGTCCTGTATTTTTTAGGTTTATATTATATTATAGGCAGTATGCCACGTTTGGGGCCTTGTGCCGATCTGTTTAGACCCCAGGGGTATTTGTTTTACACTATTCTCACACTATTTTTGATAGAAAATTGTGAACTCAGTCATGTTTATTACTTGTTTCTTTTTCACTATTATCCCAATGTGTTAGGATACTGTGAGGTATTTGGGGCTGAGTCCGGTGATGTTGAGATGAGTTGCCCGAGTGGCTTGAGAGGGTGACTGAGTGAGGCCGAGAGCCGAGTTTCTGAGGATAGTTATGGATCGGGCTGCACGTCGCAGTATATATAGATATTATATGGATCGGGCTGCACGCCGCAGCATATATATATATATATATATATATATATATATATATATATATATATATATATATATATATATATATATATATATATATATATATATATATATATATTGGATCGGGTTGCACGCCGCATCGATATAGCGCTTGGGCGGTAGGAGCCCCTCCAAGAGTCTGTACACCCCCAGTGAGCGCAATCGACTATTATTTGGATCGGGCTGCACGCCGCAGCATATATATATATATATATATATGTTATGTGTATCGGGTTGCGCGTCGCAACAGTTTGTGTGGATACATATATATATATGTTATGTGTATCGGGTTGCGCGTCGCAACAGTTTGTGTGGATACATGGTACATGTTGAGTGTGAGCATAGAGGACTGATAGAGGAGTCACGAGTGACTGAGGGACCTTACGTATGAGTGATATTGTGCCCGAGAGGCTATAAAGTTTGAGATCATTGTTTTTCACTCATTTTACACTGAGTCTCTTTAATAAACGCTGAGTTAATGTTTTATGCGAGTTTAGAAGGGGAACTGGAGTTTGTAAAGTATTTGGTAAATGTTTTCTTTTGATTACTCTATTTGTTTTTCACTGGCACATGTTTTTTTTATGAAACTATCACTTTTAAATGCTCGTCTCTGCACACAAGTCTTTAGTTACTTTGGTTACTTACTGAGTTGGCGTACTCATGTTACTCCCTGCACCTTTGTGTGTAGATCCAGGTACTAGAGGTAGCTGTTCGGCGTCCCCTGCTGGCCTTCTTTTCCTTTCTTAGCTCGTAGATTTCTAGTATTCCGCGGATTGTACTAATAGGGGCTTGTTATCAGATTTTTATATTTATCTCTTTAGGACTCATGATAATTGTATCCGGGTGCTGGGTTGTGGTTAGATTTGATTTTGTTGTTTTACTGTTGTTAATTATATCTTTAAAACAGGAACCTTAAAGGAATTACTTTTACTTGTGACATTAAACGGACGATTTTGTGTGTTACTCTCAGTAAGTTGGCTGGCCTAGCTTCATGATAGGCGCCATCACGACCTAGGTTGATTTGAGGTCGTGACAATATAATAGAAAAATTATCAATTATGTCACCCGATAAGTAAGTTAATTAAAATTAATCAATTCATAAAATATTATCAATATTAGCCAATTAGTTATTTGAAGTAAAAAAATTAGATATTTGCTTTCTTTTGAATGAGTGTTATTGGAATAGATTTGATACATCTTAAGAAGTTTAAATCTCGGTTCTAGAATAATTTGGTAGAGTTTTGAGGTGGTTTGAATTGAAATTTCGAAGTAGAAAATGATCATGGAAAAAAATAATATGTGTATCATAGTATGTATCATTCGTGTATCACACACTCTCTCTCTCTCTCTCTCTCTCTCTCTCTCTCTCTCTCCCCCCCACACACACACACACACACATATATATATATATATATATATATATATATATATATATATATATATATATATATCACACTATGTATCATTTGTGTATCACATATGTATTATATTTGTATCAAATGTTTTATCACATGTATATACATGTATACCTATGTGTGATACATATTTGATACATGTGTCGCATAAGAATTTTTTGAACTCGAATTTAACTAGGAATTTTGATACTAAATCAGTCTAAATCACCTTCAATCATATATGTCTATGAATTTTGTATATTGACTCATCTATATGTGTTCTATGAATTTCAACCATACCCATCTTAACTAGGAATTTTGATGCCAAATCACCTCCAATTTTTCTCAAAATTTGTATATTGACTCATTGATGCGAGACTAAATTGCATAGTTTAACATGTGATATACCTTGCATTTTATGCGCATTAATGATAAAATTACACTTGTTATGTGCTTAATGGAGTTTATTTCATGTGTAGGTGAATTGGAAATGGAAACGGAGCTAAAGGGATGCAAATACGTCAAAAATACGCAAAAGGAGA
>ML407858.1:3715-115593 GCA_005239525.1 Nicotiana knightiana | reverse complement strand
GGCTCTCCATCTAAGCATACTCTATCAGTCATCTTTCACTTGAACTACACGTGACCTGATTCCCTTATAACCCAGGATATGTAGGCAGCCTAAAACCAAGGTTCGGTCACATCTTTTTCTTTTATCTTCTTTTCCTTCTTAAATAATAGTGAGGTAAAAAATCAATCAACTTGTTCATTTTCTTTGCCTAAAAACTTTCCATGTTTCCAAGCAAAGAGGGGCATGCTGTGAACAACTAATTTTTTACCATACCCAAATTCTATACTATTTTTGGTGTAAATATTTCTTTTAGGTCTAATCTTAATCTTTTAAATTTTTATCTTACTCTTAATAGATTTTATTTAAGAAAATTAAAAACTACAAAAAAAAAAAAATATATATATAAATATATAACTTGGTTTCTTCTAATTTAAATGTAAGTGATAGTAGTATTTTTTAGCATAATTTAAACTTTAGTGTAAATAGTGAGTTTTCGTATTTTTATAGTTTCTTTTTGAGTCTAAAAGTAAGTTGATTAGTGTGTGTGTGTATATATATATATATATATATAATATAAGAAAATAACACCCCACTTCACTTATGCCTTACCCCCACCTCTCACCTATCCCCCACACCACACACCCATGATCTTTCCCACATCCCCACTCTTCATCTCCATGAACATTTAGTTAGGGATATAGAATTTTTATATAAATACTAAGCGCAAATATTAGACGGGGGGAGAGAGTGGAACGACAGAGATCATCTTCCTTCCTCTCCTAAGTTTACAGCAGCAACCTTGAATCCTAATTTTGTTTTTCTAAAGCACACAACACATCTCCATCAATCTTTATCTCAAAGTCATTAAGTAAAGGTGAAAATATTACCAAACTAGCTTGGAAGAGGTGGAAGTCATACTCAACACTTCTCCTCCTCTTAGCCATTGACGACATGCTTCTATCTGTCAATACCCTCTTTCATCTCCTCCGACATGCCATCACCAAAACTAGTCGAGAAAGCCAGGAAAATCTGCTCGAAAACAGCTCCAACATCTCTGTCGAAACTACCCCAAACTTTAGCTCAATACAGCCCTTAAAATACCGCAAAACCAGTTGCATCGCACTATACCATAGGCATTTGTTTTTCGGCGAGTCTAGAGGTCTGTTGAGTTCCGGCGAAGTTCTCCCTGCCCTGTCCGGCATGTTCGAGTTTTTCTTGTCGAGTTTACATTTTTGTATTCAACAAATCTTCATGTATATAAAAAGATACTTGTGTCCAGAGCCATATCCAGAAGCAAACATGGAGTTTTCAAAGGAAAATGACATTCGCTTGTTTCAGTTCGGTATTAAAAACAGCAAAGTACGCTTTCTCATTTTATCTTATATTTTTTTTGCTAATGATTAATGTTGCTTATTTTGCTTAAAATATTATGTAAATACTCAAATTTGAATTGATTCAGCTGATATATGAAGTTTAATATGCGTAAACGAGGGAATTAGCTTTGCAAAGAGGAGAAATATCAATTTCTAGTGGTTAGGAACCAAAGTTTATAGGAGTAAAGTTAAATGTCAATTGAAAGAAAACCAAGGAAACAGTTCTTCGTACATAAATCTTCATGTATATAAAAAAGGTTAGTTCTTTCTGTTCCTTTTATTACTTTATGCTTGTTTACACAGTGTTATCAATTCTCTATTGCTTTACCCTATTTATTGTTTGAGTTAGTGTATCATCTATTCTCCACTTTTGCATATTTGTTCCATCTTCGTCACTGATATTGCATTTCCATGCGTATATATATTGTTTAGTGGTACACGTTCCCGTGAAATAATTATGATTATCAAAGTAAGTACCGTTCGAGCGATTTTGTCCAAACAATCTTAATAATAAAATGTTATTAATTGTGTACACGTTCGCGTGACACGAGTACGATTTAAAAATGAATATCCATAGAAAATGCTTTAAGCGCGACTTAATCTATTATCATGATTATGTACACGTTCGCGTGACATAATTACAATCCCAAAATTAATCAGGGTAGGCGTTCGCGCGACTTTGGCTGAATAATCGTATTTAACAAAGAGTAATTAGTTGTGTACACGTATACGTGACATGATTCTTGACGCACCGAATGAAATGAGTACACGTACGTGTGACTAGTTTCAAGATAATTCTGTAATTACTACCAATCAAATAATTAAAAGCGTTAAAAGGTAAAATGTACATATGTTCTAAAATACGTAATTAAAACAATTTAATTAAGTCAGGTATGATTAAAGAGACCGTGCTAAAACCACGGAATCTGGGAATGCCTAACATCTTCTCCCGGATTAACAGAATTTCTTACCCGGATTTCTAGTTCGCAGACAATTTATCAGAGTCAAAATTCCTCGGTTTTGGGATTTCTAATAAATAAATGGTGTCCCGGAACACCGTAAAAAATTCGGGTGGCGACTCTGAATAAAATAAATTCCAAAAATCGAATAACGTCACTTAAAATGGAAAAACTCCCTTATTACCCTCACGGGGTAGGAAAAAGGAGGTGTGACAGGTCAAACACTACTTGGGGAAATTTGACGATAGCCACGTGGTGGATTTGTTTAAATTCACTTAATCATGGTAACATGCGTCATGCCGCGACGTTAAATTAGGCGCTTATTGGGAGGCAACCCAAGTGTTTTCTTTTCATTCTTTTTGTTTCTTTTTTGTTAGAGTAGATTTTTCTTGAACTAACCTATTTCTGAAGTTGGTGTAGGGTTTGGTAATTTCAGTGCAGAAACAAAATTTGGGAAAAATTGGGCTACCATTTCAAAAACACTGTAGCGGTCACATTTCTGCGGTCAACAAAAAACCTTCTGTTGTCGCGTCAAATTTGATCCAAATTCCAGAAAGGTCACAACTCTCTGAATCTCCATTCCGCTGCAGTGGCCAAAAATCCACTGACAGCGGTGGGATTCCGTTGTAGCGGCAAAATTCCGCTGACATTGGAGATCTTGGGTGCCCAGCTCTGTGAAATGCTTAAAGGCGCGGTCAGTGGTAAAATTCTGCTGCCGCGCTGGGTAAGTCAGTGGGGCCCCAGTTCTCACCTATAAATATACAGGCCCCCCTCCTTTTACTCTTTTCACCCATTTGGCTCTCATAGATAAATTTTACTGTTCTCAACCTCTGCACTGTACATCTGAGCTTCAAAAATTCTCCCATATTAACATCATCATCATCTAGCAGTGGTATGTTCATATTATTTGATTTTTTATTGTAGATTTTAACTTTTAGCTTGTTCTTATTAGTCTTCTTTTCTATAAAGGTAGTCATTTAAGCCCTAATGCTTGAACATGTTTCACCAATCTGTTAAAATCTATGGGGTAGTGATTTATTGTTGCCTAAGGGGATATAGGGTTCTTATTACATGTGCTTCATATCAAATTTTTTAAAAATTGGTAAAACCCTAGTTTGAACACCACTGTGAGTGCACGTCAATGTTGAATTTCGCTACAGCGGACCAAAAATCCGCTGCTGTTTTTGCCTGATGAAAACCGCTGCAGCGGCTGAAAATCCGCTGACAGCGGTGGTCTTTCACTGCAACGGTGATTTTTCCGCTGGACGCGGTTTGAAAGATCAGAAGATGGGGTATTCTAAACCCCCACTTCTGCTGCAGCGGTCAATATTCCACTGACAGCGGTGACCCTTTCACTGCAGCGGTTATTTTTCCGGTGACAGCGGAATTGTTCATCCAGCTCTATTTTATTCCCTGCATTACTGAGGCATGTGCTCTTTGGATACTTTGGTACCATGTTCTAACAACTTTCGTTACATGTCTGCAGAGAATGGTTCAATCACGAGGTGGAGCAGACAAGCAACCCGGGAGGGGTGACTCTTCTAGGGATCGGGGCAAGGGCAAGGGCAAGGGCAAGGGCAAGGGCAAGGGCAAACAACATGCAGACTCATTAGGCCCGACAAAGACCATTGGGAAGAAGCAAACACAAAAAAATCCAACACCCGACCAATCTGAAACTAGTGAATATGCCCCCTCCCGGGAAGCTTCGGAGTGAAATAGTGGAGCAGCCTTAGCAGAAGCATTGTACAAACCCATGACGCTTGTCAACGAGCCTACTAGCTCAGACTCTTCAAACAATTTGGGTCTTTCAAGTGACTCCACACCCCCACAGGATGCCAGTGCAGCAGCTCAATCCACCGCCCCTGCTTCTATCAACCTTGACAGTTCCGACGAGACACCGGATGATGGCAGGGGTGGTGACACCCAAGTACAGACAACGGGGCTTCTCCGGTCGAGAAAGCCATCAGTGTGGCAGGATCGATTTGTTTCTGAAATGGCCTACCACAAATTCAAAGAGCGGTGGCCCCAGAGGTCACTAATCCCTGAGAGGCCTTTCATCATTAAGGATCTGCTACCGCATAACCTAAATGTCAAGAGGAAATTTGAGAAAAGAGTTGGGTGGGGTTTCTTCACTAGAAAAGTTGAGGATGCCAATGAGTACGTGGTGAAGGAGTTTTATGTGAATGTTTCCCACACAAAAAGGGGAACATATCTTACTCAAGTACGGAACAAGAAGATCTTATACAGTGGTAGTGAATTCAACAACTATGTTGGATTTGCTGATGAAGATGAGACTCGCTACCAAGAGAAAGTAGCATTGGGAGATTTGGCTCGTCCGTGGTTGGTGTCAGTTATTGCTATCCCGGGGACTAATCTGGCTTGGTTGACTGCAGGTTCCACCATCTACAGGAACACACTCAGCTTCGAGGCCAAGGGTTGGGCTACCATTGTTTGCAGCCAGATAGAACCCATCCTTCATGATAGTGACATGCCTCTCTCACGAGCCCAGATAGTTAGAGAAATTATGGATGGCATCCCGATTAATATCGGGAAGATCATGGCTAGGGTGATTGACCGGATTGTACAGAGAAATGAGGCCTCGTATCCTTTTCCCAACTTCCTTACTATGTAATTTAGGGACATGGAAGTTGAGGGAAGGGACTTTGATATCACAGTGAGGCCAAAATCAGCTTTTTCGTGGTATAGTCTGAAAGGTCCGGACAACCCCAAGGCAAAAGGGAAAACCACCACAGCTACTGCCCTTGGTACTTCTACTGCTACTGAGCCTTCCGCTGCTGCCAAGGGCTCCACTGCTGCTGAGGGGCCCACTGTTGCTGCCGGCCCAGAGTCTTCCTCGGGTCCTTCCATGTCTATTCCACTCCCAGTGCCTACATCTTCCACTTACCCTCAGACTACCCTGAGAGTGTCTCAGACTCTAGCTGGTATCACCAACTGGCTGCGGGTAGCTTCTTCTAAGCTTATTGATCTTTCTACCACTGTTGCATCTCAGTCAGCTCCAGCACAACTTACACTGCCTCCATCACTGGAGGAGACATTGAGGAGCCTGGTAGATAACCATAAGAAGATCATGGACACGTAGGCAAGCATGGGAAAGAGATTCACTCTCTGGGCAAATCTTTGAAGAAAATGAAGAAGTCCCAGGATGATTTGAACAAGGAGGTCGCGAAGCTTACCACAACGGGGGACATCCCACTTGATTTGTTGATAGGAGAGCCTGCACTCACTGATCAGGATGCACAGGTTCAGGAGCCGGAGCTTACCTCAGCCCTAGTTGGTAGAGGAGTCATCCTGAGGACTGATGATATGGAGATCCAGCTTGAGGATCCAGAGGGACAAACCTCCTCACTTCCATAGGACCCTGCTCCATCCACTGTCACTGTACCTTCTTCTACAGTTGATCCTGACCCCATGGAGACAGAGGCACCATAGGGAGTTTTCCTTTACTCTCTCTCACCCCTTTTCCCTGTTCTATATTTTTGGGCATCTAGCATTGAGGACAATGCTAATTCTTATTGGAGGGGGTGTCCTCTATTTGGTGATTCAGACACTTTGTCATATTTTTTGGGCTGTAATAACTTCTGATACTATTTTTCTTTTCCTTATTTGTATTCCCGTACATTTTAGTTTGTTTTACTTTAGGTATGTATATATTTGGTTTCCCTTCTTATGTATATACTCATTCCCCTCTTAATGTATGTTTTCCTTAATCCCCTATTGTACATATTCATTTCTACTTTTCGTATTGTTACTCTATAACTTCTTTAGCTTTTCCATTTATAGTTTAACTTCTTATTTCATTTAGTAGTTTATTTTTGAATTTATAACTTCTTCCTTACTTTTTGTGTTGTCAATAAACCCCTAATTTTCTTAAGGCCACGGTTCTTTCCATGGGTGGAAATGTGCGAACCGGGCGTCTCTTCCCTACGACGGACGGTGTGACGACCTTCTTAAGGGATTGAGTCCATTTTTGTTTTTGGTTTTCCCTTGTTTTGGTAAGTAATGAATAAATGTGACTCGAATAAGATCCACTTAGCATCAACATACTTACCTTTGACTTATGGGTAGAGACAAGTTACAAACGAGTCTAGTTCTAATTGTTACTTTTAGAGTCTTGAGTTGACTAAAACTATTGTCAGGTGGTGTTTATAGCCATATGAGAGTGTTCAATCTAAACTGAGGTTACTGTGGGCCCTTGACTCTATGCTCTTTAACGATCCTGAGGTTTGAGAGGTGAGGTTTGAATTGCATATCGTGCCTAAAAGTCTAGAACTTGCCCCAAGTATATTTCTAGGCGAAATCTTAAGTGAGCTTTACTTGTGAAATGATCATAGGCCCTCCTTGATTCCCTATTGATATTAAAAAACTTATATAGCCTACCAAGACAAGATCCTTAGTCAACCCCTTTTGAGCCGGAGCCTATTTGTTCAAAAAACCACACTACAAACCTTCATCTGTTCTCTAATGACCCTCTTTTGGCACCCATTCTTTCCTTGAGCACTCGTGATGAACAATAGTAACAAAATCATACGTTTGGGGGAGAGATGAGGAAATTCATAGTGATGAAAGGAATTTTCATAAAAGGAAAGGCCAATGAAAAGGGTGAATTGCAAAACAAGGCAAAAAGAAAAGCAAAGAGTTGAAAGGATTCAATAAAGAAAAAGTAAAAAGGCTTGAAATGATGAAAAAGAAAGAAAAAGGGAGAAAAATGAGCTTCGAGTAAAATAAAGAGTGGTAATGAGTCTCTCTAAGTATCCCAAGGAAGAAATTAAGACTCAAAGAGTCAAGGAAAATCATGAGCCAAAATGTAAAAAAATGGAGTGCTTGAGGAGAGATGTTATATAGTAGTTCATCCTATCCAAATTTGATCCAAAATC
The DNA here is from genome assembly GCA_005239525.1 of Nicotiana knightiana. Taxonomy (NCBI): domain Eukaryota; kingdom Viridiplantae; phylum Streptophyta; class Magnoliopsida; order Solanales; family Solanaceae; genus Nicotiana; species Nicotiana knightiana. Next base: position 108,387 of record ML407858.1, on the reverse strand, counting down.
CTTCATTACATCCCATTAAAGTCCTATAGGATCTCAAGTTGAGTGAGCTTTAATTAGTGGTTATTTACACAAGGGGCAAGCCTATGGTACTTAAAGCCGGACTTGTGGCATTCTCTTTGGAGTGAAGAGAGCACCCCTTGATATTCCCAATTCTGAGAGTGCATTCTATTCTGTGAGACGAGCCCATGGAGAGTAGAGGAGAAAGAGCCTGGGATCCACAGTGATTTAGGTGAAAGAGAAGCTCTTCGACGAATTGAGTCAACTCTTGAAGCTTTGGTGTCACATTAGATCTAGTGAACTAAGAAAGTCATTGCATAATCTTGTCAATAATGCATTTGTATTGAGGGTAATTGTTAGTCCCAACTGAAGCTTGATGAAGTCATATTTGAACAGCTCAAATACTTTCTCTTTTGTTTACGGAGGTGGGAGTTATCTTGTTTGCTTGAGGACAAGAAAAGACTTAAGTTTGGGGAGTTGATAACTAGGGATTTGTACCTATTATTTACTCTCGTTTTCTTAGGTTTTGAAGCAAAATTGCATTAAGATACTCCCAAAATTTGATTAAAAATAACTCAAAGAGGAGCAGAACTTGCACTAGCCCAGAACCCAGAAGAAACGCTGAGAGCACCAATATTCCGCTGCACTGATTATCACTTCGCTGCAACGAAATTCCATCCGCTGTCCCGGTACAAATTCCAGAAGACTCTACTTTTGAGACCTAGCTGAGCCGCTGCCCACGCTAAAATTTCACTGCAGCGTTGTCCTCACTGTTGCATCGTTCAACTATCTGCTGGGAGCGGATTCCTAAGATCAGAGACTTGCCAACCTGAAGTTATTCACAATAGCGCGGTCATCGGTATTATTACGCTACCGCGCTTTCAAGAACCACTGTGGCGCTGTGAAATTCCGCTGGGGGCGGAATAAAGATGCTAAAAGTACCCAGGTCAAGAAACGCTGCAGCGGTTGTTATTCCACTGCAACGGAAACCAATCCGCTGGAGCGTATAGAAATCCTCTGGGAGTGAAGTCTCTGTAGGGGCGATTTTGTCCAGTATTTTCAGCCTATTATAAATACAACTTTTTCTCATTTTTAGGGTATCATACAAGAGAGTGAGCTCGTGAATAGTGCTTTTATTATGTTTTGGGTAATTTTAACTTAGATTCTACCATACTTCTTAGATTTTGTTCTTCTAATCAACACTTATGGGTTTAATTTCATCATCTATCTTAATTTCTTGCATGATAATGAGTAGCTAGACCCTCAAGCTAGGGTTGTGACCCAACCCTAGTGTGGGTAACTAATGGGTCTTCTATTTTAGGATGAATTTGTGATTGGGTGTATGACTTTTAGTCTATTTCATGCTTCATTGACTGAATTAGTGGTTGCAAACACTAATTTATGCTTTTTTGACTAGGGTTATTCTTGAGAGAGATGACCCAAGTCTAGGTAAATAGGCTAACAAGGTATTGGGGTGAACTCACGAGAGTGCTAGCCCCAATAAAAGGGTAGAAACTAGAGATAGTGATAACCGACTTGAGCCATTTCATTTGATTTTTTAGATCACCTAATTGGGCTTGAGAAAGCCAATTCAGGCATAGCCATCCAAATTATCGAGAAGTATTGGTTGAGTAATTTAGTATGAGGCTATGTCATTTGCCCATAATTCACAAGCTTATCCTAAATTTTAGATCCCATTAGTCACTTGCCTAGGAGTAAGTTGCAACCCTAGTGCCTTTAATCATTTGATAAAAATCCACAAAAAAATTGTAGTTAGTTACATAATACTACTTTTTAGACTCAACCTTAGAATATATTCAAAACCAAATTATGTTGAGAATAGCAATTAAGAACATGAAACACCACTAAATCAAGTATAAACTCGACTCCCATTGCATAAACTCTTGTGGATATCGATCCCGTCCCTATCGGGTAAAAGCTGCTTCGACCCTGCCTTGCTACTTAAATAGCGGTATAGGTGGGCGTAGATCACTTTTGGGCGCCGTTGCCGTGGAGTTAAGACGGTGTTGACTATCTATTTGAGTAGTGGTGTAGATTGTTTTTATTTTCTTCTTTTTTGTTAACTTGTGTGTTTCAATCAATCTAGGTACTTATGGCTGATCCTCTAGCAAATATTATACCGGGGGAGGAGGTATATGATAATGGTGAGGAGGACCGGTTAGGGCAAAGATGCAAGAGATGAGTGCGGCCGCACAATTTCATGTGCGGTCTGCACTCCTTTACCTGTTACCAATTTACCCATTCTTGATCTGCGGTCCGGACATTTTTGAGTGCGGCCGCAGATTTTGGTGCGGACGACAAATTTCCTTGTGTGGCCACACTTTGGCCATTTCTCTGACAGACAAGCTTCAGAGAGTTTGCAAAATTTTTATGTCCAGTTGTGCGACCGCACCAAGAATTGTGCGGCCGCAGATCCCTCTCTGTTGTGGCCTTCAAAATTGTGTGGTCCGCACAATAAATGTGCGTTATGCACTTTTTTCACACTTAGCCACTTTATTCTGAGCACAGTTCTTGCAAAGCACACTCATTCCTGCAACACACTTCAAAACCAGTTAGCACAAAACAAGACTTATCTAAAGAAAAAGAAAAATAAAAAGAAAAAGAAGCATGGGTTGCCTCCCAAGAAGCGCCTAATTTAACGTCACAACACGACGCGGATTACCATCATCACTTGAATTGAATCACTGTCACGACGTGTCCATCACCAACTTTTCCCAGATAGTGCTTCACCCGGTGACCATTGACTCTAAACACTTCATCATTTTTCTTCTTCAAGTCCAATGCACCAAAGGGTGTCACACTCACAACCTCAAACGGGCCACTCCATTTTGACTTCAACTTTCCCGGAAACATCCGTAACCGAGAATTGAACAATAACACAAGATCACCTTCTTTAAACTCTTTGTTCCGAATGTACTTGTCATGGAGGTACTTCATATTATCCTTGTATAAGGATGAACTTGTATATGCATGGTACCAGAATTCATCTAGCTCATTCAATTGTGCCACCCTCAAAGTTGGCGGCGACATCCCACTCAAGATTTAGCTTCTTCAAAGCCCACATGGCCTTGTTCTCAAGTTCCACCAGAAGGTGACAAGCTTTCCCGAATACCAACCAGTATGGAGACATCCTGATCGGTGTTTTGTAAGCCGTCCTATAAGCCCATACAGAATCATCAAGTTTCTTTGACCAATATGTCCAGTTAGCATTCACTGTTTTTGACAAAACACTCTTGATCTCCCAGTTGGAGACTTCCACTTGTCCGTTTTCTTGAGGTTGATAGGGAGTCATGACTTGTGAGTGACACCATACATGCTAAGCAAGGTGTCAAAATCTTTGTTGCAAAAATGCGACCCCCCATCGCTTATGGTGGCCCGCGGAGTACCAAACTTGTGAAAATGTTCTTTTTGCCACCACACTTCTTGATTCATTGTTGGGTAGAGCAACGACTTCAACCCATTTTAACACATAATCCACCGCTACCAAAATATAGGTGTTTCCACAAGAGTTTACAAATGGACCCATGAAATCAATACCCCACACATCAAAAATATCAATTTCCAAGATGGTGGTGAGGTGCATCTCATTTTATTTTGAAATCCCATCGGCCTTTTGACATTCATTATAACTATTGACTAGATCACTTGCGTCGTTGTAGAGAGTAGGTCAATAGAATCCACATCTCAACAGTTTGGCCGCCGTTCTTGCTCCACCATGGTGACCACCATATGGTGAATAATGACAAGCCCCAAGAATTTCAAATTGTTCCTCCTCCGGAACACATCTTCCAATCACGCCATCGGTACAAATTCGGAAGAGGTACGGTTCATCCCAATAATAGTCTAGGCAATCCCGTTTGAGCTTCTTCTATTGGTTTGAAGAGAACTCATCCGGTATAATACTACTCACAAGATAATTTGCTAAATCAGCGAACCATGGCATCTCGGTCAGTGAAATGTCTAGAAGTTTCTCATCAGGGAAGGAGTCATTGATTTCAAGGCCGTCAGGTGGCCTCCCCTCCTCCTCAAAGTGAGACAAGTCGCCACTTGGTTTTCACTACCTTTGCGGTCTTGGATGTCTAGATCAAACTCTTGCAATAAAAGCACCCATCTCATTAACCGAGCCTTTGAATCTTTCTTTCTCATAAGGTACCAAAGCACCGCATGATCGGTGTGGACAATCACCTTTGTACCCACCAAGTACGGGCGGAACTTCTCCATAGCAAAAACAATAACAAGGAGATCTTTTTCGGTCGCAGTATAATTGACTTGGGAATCATTCATGGTCTTAATAGCATAGTAGACCAAATGAATGATCTTGTTGATGCGTTGCCCCAAAACTGCTCCAACCACCACATCACTAGCGTCACTCATGAGCTCAAAAGGCAAGCTCAAATTTGGGGCGGTGATAATAGGAGTAGTTGTCAACTTGAAATTGAGCAATTAAAATGCTTTCATGCAATCCTTGTTGAAATGGAATTTGTAATCTTTCTCCAAAAGCTTACACAAGGGATTTAGCACTTTGAAAAAATCCTTGATGAAATGCCGATAGAACCCCGCATGACCCAAGAAACTCCTCACTCCCTTCACAGATGTTGGAGGTGGAAGTTTAGAAATCACCTCAATCTTATCCTTGTCGACTTCAATGCCATTCTTTGAGATCTTGTGGCCAAGGACAATGCCTTCCCTGACTATGAAATGACACTTCTCCCAATTGAGCACCAAGTTCGTTGCTTCACATCTTGCCAACACTTTGTCCAAGTTTGGTAAACAATCATCAAAAGAATTCCTGACCACCGAATAGTCATCCATGAAGACTTCAAAGAAATCCTCCACCATGTCCGTGAAGATGGCCATCATACACCTTTGAAAAGTCACCGGTGCATTGCATAACCCAAATGGCATCCGCGAGAATGCGAAAGTACCATAAGGACATGTGAAGGTAGTTTTTTTATCCTCCGGAGCAATAAGAATTTTATTGTAGCCGGAATACCCATCAAGGAAACAATAGAAAGCACGGCCGGCCAATCTATCAAGCATTTGATCTAGGAAGGGAAGTGGGAAATGATCCTTCCTTTTGTGACTTTGTTTAGCTTGCGATAGTCCATACACACTCTCCAACCGATCACCATTCTTGTAGGAATCAACTCGTTCTTGTTATTTTAACCACCGTCATGCCCCCTTTCTTGGGACACATTGCACCGAAGAAGTCCATAAACTATCGGAAATGGGGTAAACAACCCCGACATCCAACCACTTTATGATCTCCTATTTGACCACCTTTTGCATTACTTCATTTAGCCTCCTTTGATGTTCAATGGGGGGTTTGGCATCCTCCTCCAAAATAATCTTGTGCATGCAAAATGCGGGGCTTATTCCCCAAATATTTTCCAATGTCCATCCAATAGCTTTCTTCCTCTTTTGTAGCACCGACAATGTAGAGTCTACCTGCATGTTAGTCAAACAAGAGGAAAAAATAATCGGTAAAGTAGAACAAGGGCCAAGGAATTCATACCTGAGATGCGGAGGCAATGACTTTAACACCAAAGTGGGAGGCTCCTCGATTGAGGGCTTTGTTGGAAGAGTCTTCTGATTTTCAAGATCCAAGGACAATTTGTGGGGTTCATAAGTGTACGACCCATTCCTTGCAATGAATTCACGCATTCTTCATAGACATCCATCTTGTTATCATCAAGGTTAAGCAAAACAACATGCAATGTATCATCACCATTCATCATGGCACTAGTATCATAAAAAATTAAATCGGTCACCAAGTCCACGAACGAACACACTTCATTGCTATTCGGTTTCCTCATAGATTTACACACATGGAAAACCACCTTTTCATCACCCACCCGGAAAGTGAGTTCACCGGCTTCCACATCAAAAAGAGCCTTCCCTGTAGCAAGGAAAGGTCTACCCAGAATAATCAGCACCTCAAAGTCCACTTCAAAATCAAGAATCATAAAATCCGTCGGGATAATTAATTTATCAACAAGAACCAACACATCATCAATTATACCCAATGGTCTCTTCATGGTACAATCCGCCATTTGTAATCTAATGGATGTGGTTCTTGGTTGCCCGATTCCCAAAGTCTTGAAAACTAAATAGGTCATCAAATTGATACTCTTCCCAAGATCACAAAGAGCTTTAGCAAAGTCGGCACTTCCAATAGTACAAGAGATGGTGAAAGCGCCTGAATCTGCTAATTTAGGAGCCATTGAATGCAAAATTGCACTCACTTGATGAGTCATCTTTATAGTTTCACAATTCATCGTTCGCTTCTTTGTGACCAAGTCCTTCTTGAACTTTGCATAGCCGGGAATTTACTCCAAAGCCTCAACCAATGCCACTTAATAGATAGACTTTTTATCATGTCAATGAACATTTTGAATTGATTCTCGCCATAATGCTTGGAAAGCCTTTGAGGGTATGGAGGAGGAGGCCTTGGCATTGGTGCCTTAGCCTTTGGCACTCCTGGTTCCGGTATGTCAACAATGTGCTCCCTAGATGGATTCACTTCCTCTTGATTCTCTTCCACATTGTCATCAATATCAATTCTTGCTTCATCATTTGCTTGCTCCACATTTTTCGGGATCTTATCTTCTTGTACCACTTGGTCATCATTCACAATTTTCCTTTGACTTGAGGTGGGTGCATCCCCACCTTCTAGTAATGGCCATGGCATGTCCCATTTTGTTGCCACCCTTTGGTTCACCACCGTGTCACTTGGTAGTTCCCCCTTAGGACGAGTGTTTAAAGCTTGCGAGATTTGCCCCAATTGAACTTCCAAATTGCGAATTGAAGTGTTGTGAGAGGCTAGTTGAGCATCGGAGTCGGTATTCTTATCCATCATTTGTTTGAACATGTTCTCAATTCGTCCCATCTCATATTTGGAAGAGCTTGGACCATGAGAAGGATAAGGAGGCGAGTTGCTCGGTTGTTGATACATCGGGGGCCTTTGAAAGGTCAACCCCCGATTTCCTTGGTTATTGTTCCACCCCCTTGGTTGTTGCCTCCCCAATATCCTTGACTATTTCCACTCCAATTTCCTTGGTTATTTTGACCATTCCAATTTCCTTGATTGTTTTAATTATTCCAATTCCCTTGGTTGTTACAACCATTCCAATTGCCCTGGTTGCTAGAATTCCAATTCCCTTGATTACCATGAGGTCGCCATTGTTCTTGATTCGGGCCTTGAGAGTTTTTTATTTTCCCTTGGAAGTTGTTCACATATTGTACTTCCTCCTCTTGTTCATTGTAAGATTCATCTTGATCAAACCCACTATCTTCTTGTAATAATGTTCCGTACAGTTTTGCACTTGAGGACCCTTTTGCCTTCTCTTATTTACCATCATATTAACTCCCTCCATTGGATTGACTTGCTTAGGACCTTGCACTTGTTAAATTTGAGCCTTGGCTAATTGATTCATTGTGGTGGGCAACTCGGCAATTGCTTGCCCATGATCATGCAATTCTTTAAGTAGGTGAATCACGTTTGGATCGCCTTGAGGAAAATTTTCTCTACTTTTCCATGATGATGAAGTATCTGCCATTTTATCTAAGAACTCACAAGCTTCTGCATATGGCGTTGTCAAGAAATTTCCACTGGCAAATTGGTTGACCACGCATTGATTGGTAGTATTGATCCCCCTATAGAATGTTTGTTGAATCATAGACTCCGTCATGTCATTGTTTGGGCACGCTTTCACCATAATTCGGTACCTCTATCATATCTCATGCAAAGGCTCATCGGGTTCTTGTTTGAATGCTAGAATCTTGTCTCTAGGAGTAGCCATATGCCCGGGAGAAAAGAACTTAGAAATAAATTTCTCCGCAAATTTATCCCACGTACAGATGGAATGGTTTGGAAACCTTTCTAACCAATCCAAGGCTTTCCCCCGTAGAGAGAAAGGAAATAGCCTCAACCTTAAAGCATCCTCGGAGATGTTTGTCTGTTTACTCCCCCATCAAGTGTCCACAAACCCATTAAAGTGTTTGTACGCATTTTGATACAGAGACCCGATGAAGAATCCCCGTTTCTCTAGCAATGTAAGCATAACAATTGTGATTTGAAAGTTTCCCGCCCTAATGCGGGGTGGGACTATGGCACTTGCATACCCTTCATTTGGAAACACCCGGTGTGGAGCCTCTATTGGTGGAGGTGGGGGTGGAACAAGAATGTTATGTTGAGGGGGTTGACCTCATCTATTTGCTTGAGGTTCAAGAGGAACCTTTTCAACTCATCTTCCACATCCACATCCCCCAATGGCATGTTTCCGAGAGGTTCATTGTGGTTGAGAGCGATTGTTTCACCTACAATTGTTTCACCAAAAATATTAGTGAACACGGAACGAAAAGAAGAAAATTCACACAAAAAACCAAATATATAGCTAAATCCGTTTTTAGCTCCCCGGCAATGGCGCCAAAAATTGATCTCGTCCAAGTCAAACCTCTATTCGAAGTTATGAAACGGTCTATTGCAATAATAATACCCAACAAGAGTCGGGATCGAATTCACAGGGGCCTGAGATGGGAATTAGTAGTATATATTTGGATAGAGCACATGAAGTATCTAGATTGCACATCCACAAATATTGCTTTGTTTGTACTTCTAAAATTACACTAAGGTTTGCGATTTTAAGATATAAAACTAGAGAATATTATTTTTCGATGTTTTTCAAATATTTAAAAAGGCCTAGGGCTATGACCTTTACCTAGGTGTTTACCTAACGGGTTGTAAACTTTAAATATTGTTTTGTTGGTCGGGGTGTATTATAGCTATCAACACACAAGTACCCACTCAATACCTCTCGGTAAGAGTGTGATTTTGCCCAATTTGGCTTCCTCAAGTCCAAATGGGTATTGAACAAAATAGTTGATAAAATGCTCAAGTTGGGTTTTACTATCTCTAGGTTCAACCTTTCAATTGGGACTATCAATCTCTTGATTTTATCCCAAATTATTTTTAGCCAAGTTTTTCTAGACTAAGTCTCTCTTTCTCAAGAAGAGGCCAAGTCAAATAGGCATGAACTAATATTTGCAACCATTAATTCTACAATTAAAAGCAAGAACAAGGCTAAATAATAAACACCCCAACCATAAACAATCCATAAATCAAATGCCCATTAGGTTTACATATTAGGGTTGGGTCACAAACCTAGCTAAAGATATAGCTACTCGTAATGGGTATAGAAGAAAATAAACAAGAAAAGATGATAAAACTCATATACCAAAATTAAAAGATAAAAATCCAATGTTAAATAACCAAAGTAAGCTAAATTTTCCTAAAGGGGTAAAGAAAAATGGCTATAGGACTTTCAATATTCAAAACCCGACCTAATTTCATGAAAGTAGTCTATTTATACAAAGCTGGAATTTTCGAACAAAAATGCCCTATCGGAGGTCTGCGGCCGCACAATTCCATGTTCGGTACACACTTCTCTTCAGTTCTTGATAGGAGTTGACTCTGTGGCTGCACAATTCTGGATATCGCATCTCATGTTCTGCAGTCTGCACAATTCTTGGCGCGGCCACACAGGGCTCTTCAGCGGACCGTACATTTCCTGAGTGCGGTCATATAGCTGATTTTTGCGGCCGCACAATTATTATGTTGTCCGCATTAATTTTTATCTTGAAATGAGACTCTTTGAACTTTGGCTCTTGCGTAGCTTCTGCGGCCGCACAATAATTGTGCGGTCCGCACTTTGCACTGGGACTCTGTTGATTTTACTTCACATTCTGCGGCCGCAGATAAAAATCTACGATCTGCACTTGAGCTTCTGTGCCTGATTTTTGTGCTTGTTCAGATCACTCCTTCTTGAGTTGGATTTCATCTTAGTGGCTCATTTTCCAGTACTCCTGCAAGTAAGCGTATTTCATCAGTTTTCAGGAATACAACTAAACACTTTTGGACTAAAACGAAAGCTTAAAGGAGCTAATAAGTAGTCAAAATCCCCACTTATCAAGGATGCAGGCTGGGTGAATGCAATGCAAGATGAACTCAACCAATTCGAGAGAAGTTAATTTTGGCATCTGGTACCAAGACCCAAGGATAGATAAGTAATTGACACAAAATGGGTCTTCAGAAACAAACTTGATGAAGATGGAACAGTTACAAGGAACTAGGCAAGACTGGTGATTCAAGGATATAGTCAAGAGGAGGACATAGACTATGATGAAACCTTTACTCCAGTTGCAAGATTGGAAGTAATAAGACTCCTCATAGCCTTTGCTGCTTACATGGAATTCACTCTCCATCAGATGGATTTCAAGAGTGCCTTCCTCAATGGCTATCTAAAGGTAGAAGTGTTTGTCAAGCAACCTCCTGGCTTCGAAAGTAAGGAATGTCCTGATAATGTGTACAAACTTGATAAGGCACTTTTTTGGACTCAAGCAGGCTCCAAGAGCATGGTTTGAAAGATTATTAAAGTTCCTGCTTGAGCATGGCTACAAGAGAGGTAAAATTGATAATACTTTATTCTTGAAAGAAAAAGGTAAAGATATATTGGTAGTTCAAATATATGTTGATGATATAATCTTTGGAGAAACTACTCATAAGTTAAGTAAAGAATTTGCTAAGCTAAAGGGGAGTGAATTTGAAATGATCATGATGGGTGGGCTTAATTTCTTTTTAGTCTTTCAAATTAAACAAAATTAAAATAGAACTATGACCCATCAGCAGAAGTATGTAAAAGAGTTGCTTAAAAGGTTTAAAATGAAAGATTCCAAAGAAATTAACACTCCTATTACAACAGCTACAAAGTTGGATATAGATGAACGTGGTTCATCTGTTGATCAGAAGGTGTATAGGGGAATGGTTGGCTCATTGTTGTATCTCACTGCTAGCAGACCTGACATTGTTTTCAGCGTAGGCCTTTGTGCTAGATTTCAGGCAAATCCAAAGGAGTCTCACTTGACTGTTGTCAAGAGGATTTTGAGATACCTAAAAGGCACCACTGATTTTTGTCTATGGTATCCAAAAGGTAGTACTTTCAATCTAGTGGGATATGCTGATTCTGATTATGAAGGCTTTCTTGTGGATAGAAAGAGAACTTTGGGTATGGAGCACTTTCTTGGCTCATGTGTTGTGTCTTGGGCCACCAAAAAGCAAAATTCTGTGGTCTTATCTACTACTAAAGCTGAGTATGTTGCTGCTGCCTCATGTTGTGCTCAACTGTTGTGGCTCAAACAACAATTAATGGACTTTGGGATTGATGTAGGTTGTATCCCCATATTTTGTGACAACACCAGTGTAATCAGTATGACCAAGAACTCGGTTCAACATAAAAGAACTAAGCACATAGATGTTAGGCATCATATTCTGAGGGATAACTTTGAAAAGGGTTTGATCATTGTGGAATTTTGTGCTACTCATAAGCAAATAGTTTACATCTTCACAAAATATTTTAGAAGAGATCACTTTGAAAAAAACAGGTTAGAATTAGGGATGATTAAGATCACCCAAGAGGAACCAGTTCTAACTCAATGATTGGTTAGATAATTTGTGAATTTTTTAAATAATCAGATTAGATATTGCTCGGTCTCATACTTTTATTAGTATACTCTTTTGCCATGTGATAAAATGTCTCACTGATGTCTAATGATATTATCCTTATTTTCTTGGAAAAAATCAGTCTTACACAAGAGAACATTAAGTGAAGAACCTGGTTCATCGAGCTTATAAGGTTTGTATTCTACACTCCGCATAATTTGAAATAACTACATATGAATCATGAACTGAAAAGAGTCCCACTTTATCCCAAACTACTTTTGAACAAATTAGCTACACATGAGCTAGTTTCATCAAGAGTCCCATGCACCATAATTGCCAAAATATTTGGGAAAGAGTCTGACGCCTCTTCAAACTGAAACTCCCAAGATGAAAAGACTTCTAACCTCCGAAAAGTTATTGTTACACACTCAACCTTTTCATCTTTAAATTGGTCTGACCTTACCCTCTTATCTCAGATTTTTAAGATTGATCAAAATCTCCAAAACCTCAAAACTCTCTCCATTTATCTCAAGTTTCTGAACTGATCAAATGGCAATACCCATGAGAATCCCAAAAGCTCTGAAAACCCTTCCTCACCACCCAAAGAACCTTCACCCACACTTTCAAACACCCAAACCCCCATGAAAAAAAGCATATCAAAATGATTTCATGAAAAATAGTATCAAGAAAAGAACAAGACAAAAAATTGAATGAGAAACTACAAGTCATTCAAGCAGAAGAACCACAAAATTCTGATGATCTCGTCTGCGACTGAGGGGGAAGAACCAGTTTCATCTGAAACTGAACATGTAACTTTTGGGTTAAAAGCTTTTGATGTTGCTTCTAAAATTGCTGAGAGTCTCAAAAATAGCTTTGGGTTTGTTGGTTCGATTGTTGGGACTGAAAAACTTGATGGTATAAATAAAAAGGAAAAAGAAAAAGAGAGTGAGGCTATTGATGCATATGTGAGAGGAAGGGAAAAATAAAGAGTGGTTGGATCTAGTTCGCCCACTCTTGTTGGTTTGAATGAAGAAACACGTGCAATGGTGGTCTGGAGTGAAGAGATTAGTGATAATGAGGAGATAATGAATAAACGTATGGGAATATAATCACAGGAGATATGTGATGGTTCTAGTGATAGAAGTGCAACAGATGGGCTGGTTAGGTTAAGGAAACAGTTTCATGAAATAGTTCCTTCTCTTGCTAAAATAGACAAGAGTCCGAATCTGCTACAAAATGTGTCAGATAGTTACAATCAAAAGAAGAAGAATCAGAGTAAGGACAATGTAAAAAGGCCTTAGCTGAGAGTGCGAAGAAAGTCATTTCGAAAGAAAAAACTGGTAAGCCAAGTAGAGTAGTCCAGATTGAGGAGATAAACCTCGTTCATGAGGATGAAGATAAAGATGTGGAGGTAACCGTACCTAGTGCTAAAAAGAGAAAGATTTCTCAAGAAATAAAGGTTGTGGCAGAGGGTTCAGTTGTGACTAAAACAACTACATCTATCAAAAGGCTCAAATAGTGGAAGAAAATGGTTAAGGATGTTGAGATTGAAAGATTGAAGACTAGGTTGGCTGAAGTAGAGGCTGAGAGAGACCATCTCAAGTGTGAGCTTGCAAAGTAAAATGAGAAGAATGGTGGTATTCTTTAAGATATGCTAAAACTGCTTTAAGCCAAGAACTAAGAACCTGGTCCTTCCAGTCCTAAATCCTTCCTAGCCCAGTTGTAACCAGTGACCCAAGTGGGATTTCTCTATTTTTTGCTCATGGTTCTATGCTTTTATTTCTTCATATGCTTTGTGGTAGGATCTTGTCAATCAACGAAATTTACTACTTTTTCTCTAATTGTTTGTTGATATTTCTTAGATGGCTAATATCCTTAGATTGATAAATATAAAATTGAATCCATGATTTTATTTGAAGTAGCCCCAGTGGCCATGAGTGATATCTGCTAAAATCTGGTTATTTAACTTAATTATGTAACTTTTTGATGATGCCAAAAGGGGGAAGATAAGGCGTGCTTTTGCTTTGGACTGTGATGTTTATAACCTAATGAACCTGATCCTTGATGATTTGTTGTCACGACCCCAAATCCACTAGTCGTGATGGCACCTAAACCAACCCATTAGTAAGCCAACTAGTAACTATCCAATTCCAATGATATTAACAAGACATTAAACGAAAGTAATTTACTGAATCTTATACATTTCCCAAGGACTGGTAGTACAGATCATAAGATTCTAAGAATAGAGTTTACAAAGCTGAAATGAAATAAATACATCGTCTGTTTGAAAAGTACATAAATAGAGTTTTATAGATCTAAAGCTACCACAAATAAGGGGCAGCTACAACCGGGACACATGTACTTCTTTAATCCAACTCCCATCAGACACAACAACATTAGCAGCCAACATCTGCACGCAAGGTGCAGAAGTGTAGTATGAGTACACCCGACCACATGTACTCAGTAAGTAACAAACATAACCTTAGGTTGAAAGTGGTGACGAGCTAACACAAGGTCGGGTCTAATACCAATATTCCACAACAGTTTATACTAGCATAGTAAAAGTAATAAAAGAGGTATCTCAGAAGTAAAATGCTCAGCTCGTTCACAGTTCCAGAAAATAGGCATGCTTTTCAAGTATCTCAGTGAAAACTCAATTCTTTTATCGAAAATGCTAAAATACGAGTAAGTTTGAAAACTGTGATGTTTTCCCAAAAATCCTTTCAACAATAAGTAAGATGTTTCACTTTAAGATAGCATGAGGAAAGTACGTCTCTATGCCTATATGTCAAGATACATGTAAAATCATAATATACCCAAAACTGGGTAGCGTAAGGAAATGCATCTCTATGCATGTTTATCAAGTATGCATGTCAAATGAAATGCATTTCAATGATAAGCTCATGTACTCACACTCCCAGAGTACTCAATCTCAGTGTCTTGCATCCTCTCTCACTATGCTCAATGCTCAGCACACCCAATCACTCATCGCTGTAGAATACCCGCTGCGGCGTGTAGCCCGATCCACATACAAATAGTCGATACACTCACTAGGGGTGTGCAAACTCCGGAGGGGCTCCTTCAGCCCAAGCGCTATATCGCTGTGGCGTGCAGCCCGATCCCATAAAATGTAATCAGTATATCGCTACGATGTGCAGCCTGATCCCATAGAATATAGTCAATATATCGCTGCGGCGTGCAACCCGATCCTAAAATATCACTCTCATTCAGGCCCTTGACCTCACTCACTCATCAATCTCTCCAGTCTCACTCACGGGCTCACAATGTCATGAAACTAGCCCGACAACAATGATATGATGTATCAATATGCAGTAACAGAGATTGAGATATAATATGAAATGAATGAACATGAATAAGTATGAAATTTCAATGTAAGCAAATAACTCAACATCAGTAACCACCTCAATGGGTCCCAACAAAATAAGCATGTAGCTTAGACATGGTTTCTAACATGGATCACAGCTCAATAGCTCTAGTACGTAGAGATTTTATGGTTACAGATAAGGTCATGTAACTAATCAATACCATAGAAATAACAGAATCACAATTCACGCGGTGCACGCCCACACGCCCGTCACATAACATGTACGTCACCTCAACACTAAACGCATAGCACAAAATTCGAGGTTTCATATCCTCATCACTAAG
This sequence comes from Nicotiana knightiana, assembly GCA_005239525.1. Classification (NCBI taxonomy): domain Eukaryota; kingdom Viridiplantae; phylum Streptophyta; class Magnoliopsida; order Solanales; family Solanaceae; genus Nicotiana; species Nicotiana knightiana. The sequence continues at coordinate 93,203 of ML407858.1, read as the reverse complement.
TTTAGAAGTGTTACTTACCTCGAAACAGCCAATTCCAATACCGGGCAAGCCAAGTGATGCTCCAAAAATGTCATCCCGCGCGTATCAACCTCTAAATGGCTCAAAACTAGCCAAAAGAAACTCAAATATATCAATTAACGCAAAAGGAAACAAACCCAATTGATAAAAATCGAATCTTCAATCAAAAGCTCAGAATCGACCCAAAAATCAAACTTAGGCCCGCGCCTTGGAACCCAACGAAACTCCCAAAATCCGACAATCCATTCAATTACGAGTCCAACCATACTAATTTTATCCAATTCCGACTCTGAATCGATGTTTAAAACTCAATTATTCACTTTAGAAAAGCTTTTGATAAAAAACCCCACTTCTCCAATCAAAATATGGATTAATTTAAAAATGAACTTCCGTGATCATATTAAATACAAAATTGTAGTTTGATACTGACCCCATGAAAAGACGAGAAGAACACCATGAATATTACCTCAATCGGAGCTCTAGAACTCAAGATATGCTCAAAATAGCAAAAGAACGTAGTCTGATTTTTTTATACACTGGGATTTTCGCTTTTGCGACAAAAACTCCGCACCTACACTTTTCCAGCTGTCATTTCTGCTTTTGCGGACCAGTTTTTGCACCTGCGGGGTCGCTGATGCGGACCCAACTTCGCATTTGTGAAGCACCAGCACCAGTTCTCTTCTCTGACACTAAAATGAGCATAACTCCCTCATACGATGTCCAAATTCGACGATTCTTTTTCCTATGGTTCTATTATTATGATACGGATCTAATGTTTCAATCAAAACAGAAATTAGAGCTCATTTTCTTAATATGGTACCATTTATGCTTGAAGTTACGACGTCGAAACATCAAAAACGAGCGCAACACTACCCAAACCTATCCAAAACTCACCCGAGCTCCTCGGGACCCCGTCCAAACATACCAACAAGTCCCATAACATAACACAGACTTAATAGAGGTCTCAAAACATACATAAAAACATCAAATCGATGATCGCACCTCAAATCATACTTAAATGAACTTTGAACTTTCAATTCCATAACTCGTGCCGAAACATATCAAATCATCCCAGAATGAACCCAAATTTTGCACACAATTTCCAAATGACATGAAAAAGCTATTCCAATTTTCGGAACCACAATCTCAATCCGATATCCTCAAAGTCAACTTCCGATCAAACTTATAAACTTTCCAAATCTTTAAATTTCCAATTTTTTGCCAACTTGTGCCGAAACCTTCTAGAAACATCCAAATGCAAATCCGGGCATACGCCCGAGTCCAAAATCACCATACGAACCTAATGGAACCATCAAAATTCCGTTCCAAGGTCAAATTTAGATAAAGTCAAACTTGGTCAACTCTTTTAACATAAAGCTTCAACAATTAAATTCATTCTTCCAAACCGATTCTGAATAATCTGAAAATCAAAACCGACGATTCGCATAAGTCATAATACATCATACGGAGCTACTCATGCTCGTAATCTACCGAGCGAAGTGCAAATGCTCAACATGACCGGTCGGGTCATTACATTTATGACTTTAAATGAAAAGTGTTCTAACATTATGTTGATGTTGAGCAAAGTTGAAACAGGTTCCATTCTTACGGGAAGCAATGAGTTTGTCATCACCAAAAAGGGGGAATTTATTTACCTGAGCAGTTTTGGTTTTGATGATTGACAAAGGAACATATGCATGAACCAGGTCCATGGACAGTGTGCACATGTGACGAACAGAATCAAACAAAAGGAATGCATGTGAAAGGGATAAGTGGTTCTTTTTTATAATCCCTTAACGAAAAGGTTGCATATTTGATAAATAGCAGGGCTCCTTACTTGAAGAGAACTCTATCCAAGATAAGGAACGAGTTAGAAGTTGAAGTTGACTAGAACTCTTCCACCAAGGAAGAGTAAAGAATTAGAACTCTAGTTAATCTTTATTTATTAACTCTATAAATATCAGTGTTATTCTCTTTTACAAGTGATGCACACATATGAAGTTAAGCAAGAATTGAGAGAAAAATATCAAGGCATTTTGTGAGCAATTCCTGTAAGTTTTAAGAGTGCGATCCTGAAGCTACACGAACCAGATTGAAGAACTAGCTCCATAAAGAGTTTTATGTGTCTTTCTTTATTTCTAGTTCAAAGTGTAGTAGGCCTATTGAGTTGTACCTTTTAGCTTTCTCAGAAGCAAATTGTACTAGGTACCTGAGTTGTATTATTCAAGTTAGAGTTAACTTGACGTAGTCGAAACAGCCTGTGGCGTGTTGCTATAAGGGTTAGAGTTAATCCTTAGGTTTGCAAGAGGTTGTAAACTCAAGTTGTTCAAGTTAGAGTGAACTTGAAGCAGTTGCAACAGCCTGTGGCTGGTTGCTAAAGGGTTAGAGTTAATCCTTAGGTTTGCAAGAGTTTGTAAACTTTGTTGTTGGCTTAGAGTTGTAGTAAAGTGTTTGGAGAAAATCTTACTGGGTAGTAAAGGTCATGGTTTCATCTTTTGAGACGGGTGTTTTCCACGTAAAAATCCTTGTGTTCTTTAATTTTTGCATTTATTATTCCGCAATAGTAGTATAAGAAACACATAAAAGAACCAGGCCCTTCTATATTCTGTGCACGCAAAAATTGGACACCACGCAAATCACCCCTCTCTTGTGTGGTATTGAAGTATAAAACATCACATGTCCAAAACGCTGACAAATAAATTGTACATGAAGAAGAAATATACGCCCTACACATGGGTGAAGGTACTGTTTTTTGTCACATTTAAATGTGTTTAACAAACTAGTCACATAGCTCGCCAACCTCGGAGTGAAAATCGAGGAAAAAGATAAAGCCATATTGCTATTGAACTTGATTCCATCTTCGTACGATAATTTGGCAACAACCATCCTGCATGGTACGACTACCATTGAGTTAAAAGATGTCACATCGGCTCTTCTACTCAATGAAAAGATGAGAAAGAAGCCTGAAAATTTAGGACATGCTCTCATCACAGAAGGTAGAGTCATGAGTTATCAAATGAGTTTGGGCATCTATGATAGATCTGGACTCGTGGGAAGTCTAAGAACCGATCCAAATCAAGAGCCAGAAATTGCTACAATTGTGATCAACCAGGTCACTTCAAAAGAGATTTCCCAAATCCAGGGAAAGACAAAGGTGAAAGCAGCATCAATAAGAATGATGACAACACAACCGCCATGGTGCAAAACAATGATAATGTTGTCCTCTTTATAAATGAGAAAGAGGAATGCATGCACTTGTCAGGTCCAGAGTCAGAATGGGTGGTTTATACAGTAGCATCTTACCATGCCACACCGGTAAAAGATCTTTTTTGTAGATATGTAGTAGGTGATTTCGACACTTTGAGAATGGGTAACACAAGCAACTTAAAGATTGTGGGGATTGGTGACATTTGTATCAAGACAAATGTCGGATGTACATTGGTTCTAAAGGACGTGCGACATGTAGCTGATTTGCAGATGAACTTGATCTCGGGAATTTCTTTTGACCGAGATGGATACGAGAACTATTTTGCAAATCAAAAGTGGAGACTCACCAGGGATCATTGGTGATTGCCAAGGGAGTTGCTCGCGGCACGTTGTACAAGACAAATGCAGAAATATGTTAAGGTGAATTGAACGCATCGCAAGATGCGATTTCTGCAGATTTGTGGTACAAAAGAATGGGTCATATGAGCGAGAAAGATTGCAGATTCTTGCCAGGAAATCACTCATTTCTTATTTCAAAGGTACAACGGTAAAACCTTGTGACTACTGTTTATTTGGTAAGCAACATAGAGTCTCATTTCAGACATCGTTTGAAAGAGAATTGAATATACTTGATTTGGTATATTCTGATGTTTGTGGTCCAATAGAAATTGAATCGATAGGCGGTAACAAATATTTTGTTACTTTTATTGATGATGCTTCACGAAAATTATGGGTTTATATTTTGAAAACCAAAGATCAAGGGTTTCAAGTTTTCTAGAATTTCATGCTCTTGTGGAAAGGGAGAGGTTGGACCAACAAGGAGGTGTCCTACTCACATCTGAAGGTGTTCGGTTGTAGAGCTTTTGCACGTGTACCAAAGGAGCAGAGAACAAAACTGGATGATAAATCTGTTCCCTACATATTCATCAGATATGGAGATGAAGAGTTCAGGAATAGATTGTCGGATCTTGTAAAGAAGAAGGTCATTAGAAGCAGAGATATAATCTTCCGATAAATTGAAGTTGGAGTTGTAGATGATCAGTCAGTGGAGGCAAAGAATTGGTATAATCCCTAACCTTGTTACCATTCCTTCTTCTTCTAACTATCTCACAAGTGCAGAAAGTACGACCGACGAGGTTGCCGAGTAGGGGGAGCTATCGCGCCCTCTTTTTCTCGCGAAATCGGATTTTGACATTTTGGGACAACTCCTTTTTCGGGATGGGTTTGGAATTGGAAGGGTCGCCACCTAACGAATTAAGGTGCGTTAGGGCACCTAGAGCAATTAACGCATTTAACTAGTTTACATCACCAGAGATCAGGTAAGGGCTCAAATTACCTTGAGGGGAAGGTGTTAGGAACCCCTCGAGGTCCACAACGGTGGGTCCCGACCGAACTTAAATTACGCGAATTAGTCTAAAAGGGGAGAATGTAATTTGGACAAATACGATATTCAATCTATTTTAATCAGGAGTATGGGTAGGGGAGGGGGTCCTAAGTTTTTTAGCCTATAGGATCATTCCATGCAATACTTTGTAACTCCCTCAAGTCGGGGTGTTACTCATAGTATTAACGCATGGACTATCATCTCCTTACTACCCAATTACTATCTTTAAGTTGTTACTTAAGCGTTCTAGTAGTATTTAGCTTGTTCCTTATGCGTGCGCTACCCGTCCCTTACCTATGGCCTTAGAGGTATTAGGACCTCTATTTGGGATATTTCTAGACCAACCTATGTTACTTAAAATGTGAAATCTAGGCGACAAAAAAAAACAAATAGGACTTTCAGATAAAGAACAAGTATAGGCTCACCTTGACCTCCACACATAGACAACAAAAGCACGCAATTGAATCAGCAAATTTTGGAATCCAATAGGCAGGACATCTATGTGAGAAAAACAGAGTGCAGAGACAATTTTATTAAGGTGAGCATTAAGACCTATTTGTTTGCCTACTGATTTTATTCAACATGAATCTGGGCACTTCAGGTAGTAATATGTCACAATTATAAACCCAGAATCATTATTAAGTCCTACAGATATATTGCCTAAGTGATTGACAGTAGCGAATGAATTCAGAATCGACCAACAGGATCATATAGGCATGATATCTATGAACTTATTAATTACAGGCCTATAGACATGATTTCTAGGTGTAGCACGAATTTTAATCTATAGAGATAGGTTTTATTTCCTTTTCAATCCTATAGGCATGCTTTCTAATTGGTGAATTGATTTAAATCTTATTGGCATGTTTTCTAAATTTGAAACTGATTTTAGTCCTATAGGAACGATATGTATTGCAGGATTGATTTAAACTATATAGGCAGGATTCCTAAGTTTGAAACTGATTTTTAGTCCTATAGACATGATATCTATTAACTGTATATGGGTAGAAATTAAACAAATTGCCAGGAAGAATAATTAACTCAAACAATAAGGTCCTATAGGCATGATATTTATGCACATTTGTGGAAAACATGTATAGATCCTATGAACATGATTTCTAATGTACAGAATTAAATGAAAAGTCCTATAAGCAGGATCTCTAGTATGCAAATGGGAAACACAGAATCAAAATGATCATGAAAATCCTATAGGCAAGATTTCTAAACACAGTATAGTACTCACACAGTTTAATCAGCATAATTAAATCCTACAGGCAGGATTTCTACCCAATTTTAACAAAAGGTATAAGAACCCCCCCAACTTTACTAAATATCCCGAATATGTTATTATAGTTATTACAGACCAGAATAGCTGAATGAATTACATAAGGGTAATATTACACTATAGGGAGCCTTCATAGGCCCAAATAAACCTGGGAACCAGGGCTTCCAACATAACAGCTTTGAAGCATAGCAATGAGTCATCCACAACCCATTAGAACCAGGTTTCCAGTGTGTCAAAGTTCCCAGTGGCCTTAGGGACCCCATGCAATAATCACACCAGAACCACACATTCGAAAGCAATTCATAAGAGATTGGAAAAACCATCTCCCAGTGTGTCAGAGTTCAAAGGAGTCTCATGTGGACCCTAGATAGTGCTCACACTAGGGGTGGTTGAGAACCTAAGGGACTAAGAGTGGGGTTTTTAAAATCATTACAAAAAGGAAAGAGGCGGTTTTAAAATAATTGGATTTCAGAAGAAACAAGATTCAGAACATAGAGTTGCAGGCAGAACTGCACCAAGAAAACAAACAGAATTCATGCTTAAAACACATAGCTCAAACAAATTGAAGTCTAGTGAAGTTAGATATTTAGTATAGTACTTAGGACAATCATCACAGAAACAATTACGTAAAACAATTGAGTTGGCCAGATACATGAAATAAAAGACAGGGCAGAGGAGTTAAGCAACAAACTAGGTGATTACATGTTTATAATAGCTTGCAAAGTTCAGAATAGGTTATTGAAACAAACTAAACCTTAAACTAACTTATGAGAGGATTCATATTATTCAAATAACTTAGTCCTAAGTTAACAGTTGTTTAATGAAGTCATAGGATCATGTAGAGTACATAATCATAATGGGAATTGAAACATGCTAGTCAACCAAAGCATAGATAACAAAATTGCAAGGGTTAGGGCATACCAGTTGAGAAGAAAGCAAGTAAATATGCAATAGAAGTTAAGTTCCAGATTAATTTGGCATTGGCTTTCAGCCGGCCAAAACAAGAGACACTTAGCAGAGAAATCAGAACACAAGAGAACAAGAGAGAGCTTAAGTTTTAGTGAGAGTGGGAGAGTTCAAGTCTGTCTAAGGGGAGAGGGAGAAGGGGTTTAAATAACACTGAATTAAGCAGAAAAATAAGGTAATAAGTCAGTCATACATAATTAAGGAATGAAAATAATTCCATAATCAATTAAATCGGAGTTCAACCAATTAGCAGCACATAATCAGGAAAGTACTACTTATGTTAAGGAAAATATTATACAAGATCAATCAACAGTCAAGCACCAGATCAAATAAGGTAAGGAAATAATGAGAACATGTAAATCGAACAAAAAAGGAAATATCAGTACCATACAAGACAAGGAAAGACTGGAATTTCAGTATAGATTTCAAAAACCCTAATTTTGGGGTAAATAAAATCAATCAACAATTAACGGCGAGAATCATAGAGGCAGATAGATAGAAATATTAAAGGAAAAATATTTAGATAATCAAAAGCCCTAGATTTAATATAAGTAAAAATAGGCAGAAATATAATAGAACTATAATAGAGATGCACAAAGACATATAGGCGGAAATAATAAGATTTGAACCGTATTTTGTTTGATTTTGAAGAATCAAAACCTTGAATTTTAGGGTAAGTAAAATCAATCATAAATAATAAAGAAATATCGTAATAGATACACAGAGATGAAGCATTAAAGGTTAAAACAAATTCGGTTCGTCTTTGAAAATCAGAAGTCTAAATTTTAGGGTAAGTAAATCAGTCACAGAGATAATAAAGAAACTATAAAACATAGAGTTAGAGATACTGAAACATTAAAGGAAAAATAATAAAACAAAATAAAATTATTTTAGATCCAAAAAAATCTGAACCCTAGTTTTAGGGTAAGTAAAATATTCAACAAAAATAGACGGATTCGTGAGCAACTGATAGTAGCCTATATTATGCAATGCAGACGCTATTTATACTCTAATTTAACCGCACTTTATTGATGTTTAAATGATAAAAGATAACAAAATGCTCTAATTGAGGAATTTATGCTTTGCAGGAGCCACTCCGAGCTAGGAGGGAGATAAAGAGCATTTTGGAGTCAATTATGAACATACATGGCCAATCAAATGGTAGCCCAGATGAAAAAGAGCGAGGATAACAAGAAAAAAATGCAAAAGGCAAGTCCACAACCGCGGACCTGGGCGTGCATGAACGCATAGGAAAACACTGAAGCAGTGCAAGTCCGCGGTTGAGTTCACCGCGGACGGGTTTTTAAAAGCGACAAATTGCAGGGGCTTTTGTTTAAATTCCTGAGCAATTAACCTAAACCTATAAGAGCCTAAACTCGCCCAGAAGTAAAGAGAGACTGATTTTAGACATAATTGGAGGCAAGAACAAGGGAAAGAAGATCAAGCAATTCTTTAGAGTTTCTTTCTTCTTATTCTTTCTACTTATCATTGTGAATCATGAATCATATTATTGCTATGTTTTGTATTAGTATGAGTAGCTAAACATTTATTCTAGGGTTTATGGAACCAATTATTGGATGAAGTTTTAACTGTATTTTCATATAATCGATCCATGTTTGTTCTATGATTGTTCAACTACGTTTTGTATTGTGGTTAATTGAAAGGGCCCTTGATTAATCGTGTCTAGTTGCCTTGTGTTGCTTGAGAAAGAACACTTGGTTAGATAGTTGTTGAACACCACCACTTTTGGGTAATTGAAGAGATATACTTGAATTTTGAAGTGGGTTTAGAAATAACAAAGTGTTGGTCGGATAATTCTAAGTTGCATGGATTATTAGCTAGAGTAGTTCGAAAGAATTCTTCTAGTAAATTATTGTAATTGATCGAGAGATAATTACGGTAGCCCGGAACTCATAATCCTCATAGAGTATTACGGCGATATTATAGCTAAAGAGTTAAGAATTAATCCGACAATTGGGGAAATCAATAGCCCTAGATCCTTTTACCATTGAATTCAGCTTTTGTCTTGATTATTGCTAATTTTATTGCCATTTTACATTAGCTAAATAAATTCCACTGTTTATTCATAAAACTCTTGCATCCAAAAGTTGTCTGAGCTTGTCATTAGCATCACTAAAAGTTGTATTAAATGGGTTAGTTCCCTGTGGGATTCGACTCCGGACTTGAACCGGATTATATTTACAACGACCGCTTAGTCCTTTTTATAAGGCATAGTTGGGCGTGATCAAATTTTGGCACCGTTTCCGGGGAACTAACAATGTTATTTATTACAAATTAGAAGAATTGCTAGGATTTTTAGTTTAGTTTAATTTTCTACGCTGTTAAAAAAAATTTTCATTGAAATTCTCACGTTTGAACTCTCTTGCGACTCAGGTGTATGCCTAGAAGATCTTCGAGGACTGGTGAAATTTTTGAAGGACTCTCAGACCCCGAAAAAACATTCAGGGCATTAAATCGAACCAACAAGAAGAACAAACAGTTACAACAAAAACATCAACTCGAAATTGAAATGGCCAGCGTGGATGATGTTGATGGAAATAATTGAAATAATCGGGTTGACCCAAACAATGGAGTGGTGGCACCTCTTGTGCCAGAAGCTGCTCTTTTTGATTGGGCACAACCAACTACTGACAACCTGGCCACCGCCATTGCTGTACCCCAGATACAAGCGGAGACATTCTAGATCACCAACAACATGTTGCATCTGTTGCAGAATAAGGGACTGTTCTCCAGGTCACACATTGAAGATCCACAACAACATCTGAAAAACTTCCTGTCAATATATGGACCCAAAGACAGCCGAATATGACTCCAGAAGCCATCAAGCTATTATTGTTTCCATTCTCTGTGACTGGAGAGGCTCAAACTTGGCTGAATTTGCTCCCAATAAATTCCATTGCCACTTGGGAGGAATTAGTAAAGCAGTTCCTAAACAAGTTTTATCCTCCCAACAAGACTGCAAGGCAGATTGATGAGATATTGTAGTATAGGCAGAAACCTACTGAGACCTTGCAAGAAACCTGGGAGAGGTTCAAAGGGATGCTAGTGAAGTGCCCACACCATGGCATTCCAGACCAGATGCTTGGACAGAGATTCTACATGGGTTTGGCAAACAGTTTGAAAGCCAATGTAGATTCTTCAAATGGGGGTGCATTTCTGAGCAAGACATTCACAGAGCGTAAGATTCTTCTTGATAAGATGTCTCAAAATTCAGGCTGGATGACTAGAGGTACGACACTGACACCAATAGTGCATTCTGTGGCTGTTGACCCAAACAATTCCCATGCAGAGAACATAGCCACACTAATGACTCAGATGAGCATACTTACAAAGAAGATCGACGAGAAAGGTACAAAACAAGTGCACATTGTTGATACAACAAATGGAGGATTGTGCACCCCTTGCATAAATCAGTCTTATGTGTGCTCATGGAGTGGATAGAATGACAACCAGGGTTTCATAGAAGACATGAATTATGTCAATAATTTCAGGGGTCAGAGGCAATGGGGTCAAGCACCAAACCAACAGTGCATACCTAACATACCACAACCTGGAGGTGCACGACCACAAGGCCAAGTTGTGCCGTATCAAAGGTAACAGGACTATCAACAGCAGCACCAACAACAGTTGGCATACAACCCACCTCATCAACAGCAGGGCGGAAACATGGTAGAAATCAAGAGCATAATACAACAACTCATTGGAACAAATGGTAAGATGCAAGAAAGGTTAGCAGCACATGAATCATCAATCAAAGGCACTGAAACTCAACTGGGACAACTATCCATGGCCTTGAACAACCGCCCTCAAGGAACATTGTCGGCAAATACAAATATTAATTCAAAGGAGCAAAACCCAAATAAGATAATGGCAGTGAGTCTCAGGAATGGAAGAGATTTAGACAGAGAGCAAGAGGTTGCTCAATCAAGAAGAAACACTACACCATCCACTCCAGTTACCTCAGAGGCAGATGAATCAGCAGAGCTCACTGAGGTGGTAGTTGAACAGGCACAAGTTGACAAGGGTAAGGCAAAAGAAGGTGAACAAGTCTCAAAACAGGTGGCACCTCTTGCACCAGAAGCTTCCAACAAAGAAAAGGCATCAAGCAGTGGACATAGATTGACTCCTGCACCATTCCCTCAGAGATTGGAAAAACAAAAGAAAGATGATCAATACAAGAAACTCATGGAAATGCTTCGCCAGATTCAATTAAATATTCCACTGATGGATGCTTTGAGGGAAATGCCAGGGTATGAAAAAATGATGAAGGACCTGATGTCGCAGAAATTTGACTTCCAGGACCTGGCCACTGTAACTCTAACACAGACCTTCAGCGCGGTAGTGACAAGACCTATGACCCAAAAGGTGTCTGATCCAGGTAGCTTCACTATCCTATGTACTATTGGGAGTTATGATTTTGCTAAAGCATTGTGTGACATGGGAGCCAACATAAACTTGATGCCCTTGGCAATATATAAAAAACTGGGTATTGGTAGAGCTAGGCCGACCTTGATGTTGCTGCAACTGGCTGATCACACGGTTAAAAGACCGACATGAATTCTTGATGATGTTCTTGTGCAAGTGGGGAAATTTGTATTCCCTGCAGACTTTGTTATTCTTGACTGTCAGGTAGATGAGAAGATACCCATCATTCTAGGAAGGACATTCTTATCTACTGGGAGAGCATTGATTGAATGTGAGACTGGAGAACTAAAAATGAGGTTGAAAAATGAAGAAATAATATTCAACGTTCAATAATCCATGAGGAGACCCAATGAATTTGAAAAATGCTCACTAGTGGAGGCCGTAGATTTGATAGTGCAAGAAGAGGATGAGACCCTTAATGTCAAGGATCCATTGGGAGCCTGCTTGACGAATTTGGAAGAGATGGACGGTGAAGGGTTGGCAGAGTAGTTCATGGCCCTCGAGGGTCAAGAATTCTAGAAAAGGGAACCTCAGTTCGAGCCCCGACGCTTAGAAGAGAGAGGAACACCACCTGCAAAACCATCAATAGAAGAGCCACCACAGCTAGACTTGAAACCGCTTCCAGCCCACCTCAGGTATGCTTTCTTGGGTCCCAATTCTACTTTGCTTGTTATTATATCATCTGGTTTGCTAGATGTGCAGGTAGAGCAATTATTGTAGGTATTGTAAGAATGTAAGACTGCCATTGGTTGGACCACGGAAGACATAAAGGGTATCAGCCCAGCCTTCTGTATGCGTAAGTTTCTTCTGGAAGATGGGCACAAACCTTCCAGAGAACATCAATGATGGGTGAACCCAAATATGAAAGAAGTAGTAAAGAAGGAAGTGATCAAGCGGCTAGATGCGGGTATCATCTTCCCCATCTCTGATAGAAATTGGGTTAGCCCTGTCCCATGTGTTCCAAAAAAGGGAGGAATGACAGTCGTACAGAATGAGAAGAACGAGTTGATCTCAACTCGTACAGTCACGGGGTGGCATATTTTCATGGACTATCAGAAATTGAACACAGCTACCCGGAAGGACCATTTCCCCTTGCCTTTCATTGACCAGATGTTGGACAGGTTAGTTGGGCGATCCCACTTCTATTTCTTGTACAGATACTCGGGGTATAACTAGATCTCAATAGCCCCTGAAGATAGAGAGAAAACGTCCTTCACTTGTCTGTATGGCATCTTTGCCTTTCGGAGAATGCCCTTTGGACTTTGCAATGCACCGACTACATTCCAATAGTGCATGTTAGCCATTTTCACTGACATGGTTGAGGACATTATGGAGGTGTGTATGGATGATTTCTCCATGGAGGGGGATTCATTCGAAGATTTTCTTCACAACCTAAGAAGAGTGCTCAAAAGATGTGTGGAGACAAATCTGGTGCTAAATTGAGAGAAGTGCCATTTTATGGTACGAGAAGGAATAGTGTTGGGTCATCGAGTGTCCAAAGAGGGAATTGAAGTCGACCATGCCAAGGTTGATGTGATTGAGAAGCTTCCGTCACCCACTTCGGTAAAGGCAGTGAGAATTTTCCTTGGGCACGCCGGGTTCTATCGTGGTTCATTAAGGATTTTTCCAAGATTGCTAACCCCTTATGTAAGCTGCTTGAAAAAGACCAGCCCTTTGTGTTTTCTGATGCTTACAGGTTGGCCCTTGAGGAGCTGAAGAAGGCATTGGTGACTGCACCCATCATTGTTGCACCCAACTGGGAGCAACCATTCGAGCTCATGTGCGATGCCAGTGATTATGCTATAGGAGCATTCTTGGGGCAACGCAAGGATAAGATGATGCAACCGATCTACTATGCAAGCAGGACGCTCGGTGGTGCACAACTTAATTACACTATCATAGTTGGAAATGCTCGCTGTAGTGTTTGCCTTCGACAAATTCAGGTCGTACTTAATTGGCTCAAAATTTATGGTTTATACTAACCATGCAACAATTAGGTACTTGATAGAAAAGAAAGAGTCAAAGCCACGCTTGATTCACTGGGTTCTTTTGCTACAAGAATACGATCTAGAAATCCGTGATAGAAAAGGGACGGACAATCAAGTGGCAGACCACCTCTCGAGGTTAGAAGGAGAAGAAAAGAGAATGGAGGTTGAAGATATCACAGAGACATTCCCGGATGGACATTTACTTACTGTGACAATGGAGGAGGCACCATGGTATGATGATATTGCTAATTACTTAGCAAGCGGTATTGTGCCTTGTGATCTCTCCTCAATTCAAAAGAAAAAGTTCTTCCGTGATTGTCGATCTTACTATTGGGATGAACCCCTGCTTTTTAAGATATGTGTTGATAAAATGATCCGGAGGTGTATCCCCGAGAAAGATCAACCTTCTGTTTTACAGGCTTGCCATGCTTCACCATATGGTGGACACTTTGGAGGAATTCGGACAGCAACAAAAGTGTTGGAATCAGGATTGTATTGGCCTACCTTGTTCAAGGATGCCCATGTTTGGGTCAAAAGAAGTTGTGATGAATGCCAAAGGACAGGAAACATATCTCGCCATCACGAGATGCCAATGACCACAATTCAAGAGGTGGAGGTTTTTGACATGTGAGAGATTGACTTTATAGGGATGTTCGTCAGCTCATATGGTAACAAATATATATTGATAGCGGTTGACTATGTATCCAAGTGGGTCGAAGCGGTGTCTCTCCCAACCAATGATGCAAAAGGGGTGACGAGTTTCCTAAAGAAAAACATCTTCACACGTTTTGGCACCCCGAGAGCTATAATCAGTGATGGTGGAACCCATTTTTGCAATAGAGTGTTCACACGCCTGTTGGAAAAGTATGGAGTTCACCACAAAGTGTACTCACCGTACCACCCACAAACAAGCGGGCAAGTTGAAGTGTCCAATAGAGAAATTAAAAGTGTCCTTACAAAAACAGTGAATGCAACAAGGACCGATTGGGCAAAGAAGATGGATGATGCATTGTGGGCGTACCGCACAACATTCAAAAAACTCCAATTGGTATGTCACCGTACAAGTTGGTGTTTGCAAAGGCATGCCACCTTCCGGTAGAGCTCGAACATAAAGCACTGTGGGCATCGCGGCAGTTGAATTTGGATATGGAGACCGCAGGCACCAGCAGAGTCACTGGGTTACATGAGCTCGAGGAATTCAGGTTCCAGGCATTCGAGAGTGCTAAATTATACAAAGAAAGGATGAAACTAATTCATGATAAGCACATCTTAAATCGGCATTTCAAACCCGGAGAGCTAGTGTTGTTATACAACTCGAGATTGAGATTGTTTCTGGGTAAGTTGAAGTCTCGATGGTCAAGACCCTTCAGAGTGGTGCAAATGTTCTTAAATGGAGCTGTGGAGATTGAATCAGAAGATGGGACAAATAAGTTCACGATGAAAGGTCAAATGTTGAAACACTACCTTGGAATGGCCGAAGAAAAAGGGGATAGAGTGGTAATAACTTTGGAAGAGCCCCAGTACGCGAATGAGCAGTGATGATCAAAGCCTGCATCGTGCCACGATGTTAAATCAGGTGCTTCCTGGGAGGCAACCCATGGTTTGTTGTAATTCGCTGTGTCGCGATGTTAACTTAGACGCTTCTTTGGAGGAAACCCATGATCTTCTTTTGTTTTTCTTTTATGTTGTATTTGATGTGAACGATATTAACCAAACTACTAGTGTGCAGGGAAAGAATTGGTCACATCAGAAGGAGTCGGGGTCAAAAGCTAACCCCAAAAGAGGTAAAAAATTGAATAAAATAGAAAAACGTTCGGAACAGCACTCCGCGATGGCGGACGGGGCGCGGACGTTGGCACAGTTTCTGCCCAACGTCTGTGACCGTGGAGCTGGGCGCGGATGGGGCGACGTCACGTAAGTGTTATTTTAATTTTTTTTCCTCTCTAATTATCACAAAAACCTAAATTACCCCACCCTAACACCCGCCCAACCCTCCCCACTTTCCTCATTCTCTTTCCCCTCTTCTACTCTAACTCTCCCTCTCCCCCTGAAATTCTCAAAACACACAACTCCTCTTCCCCCATCTTCCCCCTCTAACAACAAAAGTCTCTCCTTCTCTCATCCTCTCTCCCTTAACAATGATCCCACCTCCATTGTCTCAAGAATCTCAAGTAAGTACATTATTTCTCTTCCTTCTTAGTTTTTCTTTATTTTGTAGTTTTATTTTCATATTTTTGTAATGATTTTAGATTAAATCTCTCTTCTTTTTATTTGCTAGTGTATAGAATGGGTAGGAAAAATCATGACTTTCTTGTATTAGAGGTGGATTGTGTTATAGATGGGTGTGTGAGGCGATTTGATATGGGGTTATTTGTGCTAATTTGTATCCATATGCACACTAGGTGTTTGTTAAATTGCCTCAATGAGCTTTAAATACAATTGTGACCATGGTGCGGGTGAAGTCTGAGTAACCGCCTGAGGTTCACATAATTCGCACCCTTACTAATAGTGGCACTTGTTTTGTCAGGTATCATGAATCCCTCCCGGAAGAGACCTGTTACAGGATCCTCAGCCAGTGGACCGGGAAGTTCCTTTAGAGCTCGAGCACCGGCTAGCATGAGCCAATTTGACAATCGCCGGTTTGTATCTAGAAAAGCTCAGGAGTGTTTTAGTGCTAAGGCATCGAAGAAGACTGTGGCCGAGAGAGCCATTGACAGGGAAACTCTCCAAGTTGAATGCCCAAACATGTATCGGGAACTGATGAGGTGCCGACTCAACATATTCTTTGAAGAGCCGAAGGAAGGCAACATGATGCTGGTGCGGGAATTTTATGCCAATAGCTCGGAACATCAAGATCGGATTTTCATAGTGTGACAGACAATGGTGGATGCTTCACTCGATGCCATCAGACGCGTGTATAGGTTTCCGGTTTTCGATGGGGGTGAAGATTTTTATGAGACATACCAGCAAAAGCCCGTCACTTGGAATTTATTCATCCAAACCATTTGTGTGCCGGGAAAAGAGGTAGTATGGGTTACACCTGGGATCGTCTCGAATTCATCCTCCCTCACTTGGGAGGCAAAGTGCTAGCTTACTATAATCAAAAATTGTTTGCTTCCATCTCACAACACCACTGATGTAAATGGACCTAGGGCGGCAACGATTTGGTGTTTTGTGAATAGCCGAGATTTTGATGTGACCCAGCTCATCCAGGCAGATTTTCCGCTCACCCGAGAAGAAGTATGGATTCTACTTTCCATCTCTGGTCACCAGATTGTGCCGAGCGGCGAGAATTCCCGAGAACCTCAACATGGATGGGAAGGTTCCAAAGGAGGTCGCATTCCGGGCAAGCAAAGTAATCATCAGGAAGGACCCGGTGGCACTTGGAGCTGCTCACGATGACACATGAGTCTAAGAGTGATGATGATGGTCAGGAGGAGGATATGCATGCCTCACCCCTACAGGTGCAGATACTAGATGAGGCAGGTCCATTTTAGGCCCGCCGGAGTACCCGCCTGACTGCTTTGGAGTAGGATATGACCGGGCTGCGCACTTCGGTCACAGACTTGGGTATTAGAGTTGATGCTCTAGCTACTCAAAATGCAAAGTCCAAAAAGAAGATTATGGGATGGCTGCGGGCGCTAGGACGAGCTTGTCACCTCGACATTGACACTATATCCAACCAATATTGAGTTACCAGGGAAGTCCCCTTACCTTACCTTGCTTTAATTTATTTGACATGGGGACATGCCAATTTTTTAAGTGTGGGGTGGGGGATGATGTTGTATGTTGTTGTATATGTATATAATTATTTTGTAGTTTCTTTTGTTAAGTTAACTTCGACTTGGCCCGGAGATGGATACAACTCGACGGGTTTCTTGAGGGACTAAAGTCGAACAAAAAAAAAGATTTTGGTTTTGTAGTAGTGTATCAACTCCCCCTTGGTTTTTCTTTAAACCACGGTTCTTTTTCAAGGGTTTTATTTGAACCGGGTGTATTTATTTATTTTTTCATTTTTAGTTAGGAACTTATGGGCGAGGGGCAGAAATGAAATAGGATCCCTTAGCTCCATGGTGCCTTGAATATAGACACTTAGGCTCATTGGTTGACTATTGTGAGAAGGCCTTAAAATGTGTGTTTTTTATTTGGCTGAAGTATCCTGAGCGGAGTGTATGATGATCTAAACTGGATTGAGTTATGTGCCATGTGTGTGTGAGGCTTTATGTATTCTGTGCTAACATTTAGCGCCTAGAACTTTTCCGGTGTGTTTGCAAAGCGAAATGGTAGTCATATTTGGTCTAGGAAGTGATATAGACATTTCTTTGTTGAACCATATATATACATGTTCCACCCACCTAATTGCTATATACCATAGTTAACCCCTTTGAGTTTGTAATCATGTTTCTTTGGCAACCACATTACAAGCCTTACCCAATTCTTGAATTGTCCATCTATTTGAACCTTGTCACCTCTTACAAGCACTTGAATGTGATGAACTATGTAAAAGTTAAAGTGTGGGGTGGTTGGTTTGGCTTTTGAGTGGAGCTGATAAAATAAGGAGAAAGGTGCATTGTGCTGAAAAGTAATACTATAAGCCACCTGAATTTAAAAAAAAAGAGAATTTTTTTGTGTATTGTGTAAAGAATAGTCTTTGATAGTGGTTACTTTTGATATAAGCGTGCTTAAAGAAGCCTGGGGTATGACATATTGATGAAAAGGTGGAATTGTGGTTTGACATAAGTATGGGCTTGAATGTAAAATATATGTATTAAAGTGCTTAGGGAGGTGTAGTCACTCTTATATCTAAATGTATCCTACCCAACCTGCATCCTACATTACATCCAAATAAATCCTTAATTATCCTAGACTGAATGAGATCGATTAGTAGAGTAGTACACTACGAGCAAGCATATGGTGCATTTTCGGTGGCACAAGAACGTTCTTTCTAAGGGTGAGAGAATCTTGTTTATTTGAAGTCCTCAGTGTGTGTGAATGGTATTGATTATGAAATATATCTCTTTGTGGTGAGCAGGCACTTGATTCATGAAAGGGAGGTAAGTCTGGACCTCTAACTTAGAGTAAGTAAGCCGGTTAGGGACATTGCATGGCTAGAGAGAGTCCACTCTTGAGGTGTGGATGTTATGATAATGTAGTTGACCATTGTGAAATATTCTTGGTATGAGGAGTAGGGAAGTTTCTTAGTGAAGTTAGGCATGTAGAGTGTGGTTTTATTGCTCGAGGACGAGCAATGGTTTAAGTGTGGGGTGTTGATAGTAGCCTATATTATGCAATGTAGACGCTATTTATACTCTAATTTAACTGCACTTTATTGATGTTTAAATGTTAAAAGATAACAAAATGCTCTAATTGAGAAATTTATGCTTTGCAGGAGCCACTCCGAGCTAGGAGGGAGATAAAGAGCATTTTGGAGTCAATTATGAACATACAAGGCCGATCAAATGATAGCCCGGATGAAAAAGAGCGAGGAAAACAAGGAAAAATGCAAAAGGCAGGTCCGCGACCGTGGACCTGGGCACGCAGGAACGCAGAGGAAAATAGTGAAGCAGTGTATGTCCGGGGTTTTTGATATAATCGAGTCATATTTGTTCTATGATTTTTCAACTACGTTTTGTATTGTGGTTAATTGAAAGGGCCCTTGATTAATCGTTTCTAGTTGCCTTGTGTTGCTTGAGAAAGAACACTGGGTTAGATTGTTGTTGAACAACACCACTTTTGGGTAATTTAAGAGATATACTTGAATTTTAAAGTGAGTTTAGAAATAACAAAGCTTTGGTGGGATAATTCTAAGTTGCATAGATTGTTAGCTAGAGTAGTTCGAAAGAATGCTTCTAGTAAGTTATCGTAATTGATCGAGAGATAATTACGGTAGCCTGGAACTCATAATCCTCATAGAGTATTACATCGAGATTATAGCTAAAGAGTTAAGAATTAATCCGGCAATTTGGGAAATCAATAGCCCTAGATCCTTTTACCATTGAATTCAACTTTTGTCTAGATTATTGCTAATTTTATTGTCATTTTACATTAGCTAAATAAATTCCACTGTTTATTCATAAAAATCTTGCATCCGAAAGTTGTATGAGCTTGTCATTAGCATCACTAAAAGTTGTATTAAATAGGTTAGTTCCCTGTGGGATTCGACTCTGGACTTGAACCGAATTATATTTGCAGCGACCGCTTAGTCCTTGTTATAAGGCATAGTTGGGCGTGATCAGTAACAGAACAAATATAGATGAAGAATAACATAAAAACAAACAGAAGTTGAACCAAATCTTGTTCGAATCAAAATCTGAAACCCTAACTAAAAGACACGAAAATATTCGTACTCACAGAGGTCAGGATGAACACGGACGGAAATAACCAAAATATGAATTTGAACAAGATCTGATTCGAATCTCTTGGGCTCAGCTTGCCATTTGAGGCAAATAAGTTTAAGTAACATCAAATACGGGTACCAGGTAAAGAAGCGGGGCCAAATAAGGCAAGGAATCAAGAAATGATTCCATTTCTGGTAGGAATCAAAAGGGGAAATGGTGACAGCGGGTTAGGGTTTGATAAGGTAAGAGGTAAGGCGATGAGAGGATTAGATGATGGAGGGTAGGGGAAAATGATTTAGGGTTAGGGCGTTAGTATAGTTAAAAGGGTGTGGGTGATTGGGAGTCGTTGATCCTCTAAGATCAACGGCTAGGATTGGAACTTATAGACGGGCGGGTTAATCAGACGGGTATGGGTCTTGGTTAGGTATTGGGCTGGTGTAATGGGTATTAGGCTTGTGTGATGTGAATAATTGGGCTAGGTCCGAAAAATTAATTAGAAAAAGGGGACTATGCTTTAAATACCCAATTAAATTAATAAAATCATTTATAAAAAAATTTAATAATTAATAAAAATGTCATTTGTGCATGAAAATTATTTAAAATAATTAATTAACATTATAAAATATAAAAAAGTCACTTTTTGTGTAAAGAAGGTAATTATGCGTATATGTGGCTATTATTGTAAAATATTGCAATTATAACCTAAAGATGCAAATATAATTATACATAAAATGTTGAAAGCTTAATATGAATACAAATGATAAAAATTACTTATTAAATCATTATAAAATAATTTGTGATGCAATTAATAATTATTTAGATAATAAAAATGCAAGAATAAATTGATTAAAAGCCTTTAAAAATTATGAAAAAATGCTGGTTGATGCTCATGCACTATCTTTTGAAAGCATATATGTATTTACAAAATATATATGGGAAAAAATGGGTATCAACAGTTTCCCCTCTTTACCCGGGAAGGATGAAAGAGTTATCGGGTAAAGACATGGTGACCAATTTTGACCGAATAGGGCGATTTGAAAGATATAGGCCGCACTCCGATTTCTAAGCTGCCTACATATCCCTGATTTTATAGGAGTCAGGCCATATGTAGTTCCGGATCCAATGGTGGAATAAATCGATGGAGTCATCGCAAGAACGAACAAAAGGTTACGAGTAGGATTAGTTGGGATTGAAACGGTTATGGGTGAACGGTCAGGTTTGGAATAATTTGAAGGAACTGAAGCGGGATTGCTCCTATTGGGATAACGGTTAGTCACTGGGTTACCTACAAATCTAAAAAGGTATACTGCGAGCACATATGTATAAGTTATTTGCTCAAATTTAAACATGATGCAAATTCCCTTCAGACCATGAAGACTATCTTTGGACGGTGAGGTTGACGTCCTTAGACCATGACGTCCCGGGCTACGAATTGTGCAGAAAGGGATTCGCAGGCCATGAAATGATTTTCTCGGGCCATGAAGATGGTGCCTCCGAATCATGACGCCTTTGAAATAATGTGCAAATTTGAGAGATACTCAGGCCATGGCATGGTGTCTTCCGAGTATGAGGATAGTGCCTTCAGACTATGACGCCTTCAGACAAGTTGGCTATATTTGAGCCCATGAGGTGCATATACATGATGCTAGAGGTAACAAGACAAAGCTTAGTCTTGTGTGAAGTTGAGGGCAGAGCTTAGACCGAGAGAAGAGAACAATGCAAGAGCGAGACAATGCTTAGTATCGTGCGAGATTCGGGATAGTGCTTAGTCCCATGCACAGAGAAGGCAGTGCTTAGCCTTATGCAAATGGGAGGCAGGGCTTAGCCTCATGCAAATAGAGAGGCAGGGCTTAGCCTCATGCAAGTGATTTGAGACAGGCTTAGTCACATGCAGAAAGAAAGCAGAGCTTAGCCTTATGCAAATAGAGAGACAGTGCTTAGTCTCATGCGAGATTCTAGACAGTGCTTAGTCCTATGCAAAGAGAAGGAAGTTATTAGCCTTATGCAAATAGAGAGGTAGGGCTTAGCCTCATGAAAGATTGAGACAAGGCTTAACCCCAGTCCTGGTTTGACCATTTTGTTAAAAGCCCTGGACATTCTATTCTGATAGAGTTGGTCGTGACACACTGCACTCATCCTCTTTCCGTTTATAAGGGCTAATTTCTCATAGCGGTTCCTTATCCATGTTGCATCACTGAGTTCGGATTCTTGTATGAATTTTAAAGAAGGAATTTCTACCCCGGCGGAAATGACAGCTTCGGTACCATAAACCAGCAGATAGGGAGTTGCCCCGGTTGATGTGCGGACTGTGGTACAGTATCCCAATAAGGCAAATGGTAATTTCCCGTGCCATTGCTTGTGATTCTATACCATTTTCCTTAGTATCTTCTTGATGTTTTTGTTGGCGGCCTCCACGGCTCTATTCATTTGAGGCCTGTATGTTGTGGAATTCTTGTGCTTGATTTTGAAAGTTTCACACTTGGCTTTCATCAGATTGCTGTTGAGATTGGCGGCATTGTCAGTGAATATGGACTTTGGAACCCAAAATCGACACACAATCCGATCTCTGGTGAAATCCATGACGACTTTCTTGATTACCGCTTTGTAGGATGCAACTTCAACCCATTTGGTGAAGTAGTCGATGGCCACTAAAATGAACCGGTTCCCGTTTGAAGCTGTGGGCTCAATTGGGCCGATGACATCCATTCCCTAGGCAGCAAAAGGCCAAGGTGAGCTTGTTGCATTAAGCTCGTTTGTCAGCACCCGTATCATGTCTGCATGTATCTGGCATTGGTAGCATTTCTGAACGTACCGCATGCAGTTTGTTTCCATAGTCATCCAAAAGTATCTGGCCCTGAGTATCTTCTTGGCCAAGACAAAACTATTCGTATGTGGGTCGTAGGGTCCGGCATGTATCTCCTCGACTAATTTGGAAGCCTCTTTTGCGTCAACACACCTTAACAGTCCCAGATCAGGAGTTCTCCTGTACAGGGTTCCTCTACTTTGGTAGAAGTGATTGGACAGTCTCTGAAGGGTGCGTTTCTGAGTATGGTTTGCATGCTCCGGGTATTCTCCTTTTGTCAAATATTCTTTGATGTCATGGAACCAGGGGTTTCCGCCCGTTTCTTCATCAATATGAGCACAGTAAGCCGGTTGATTATGGATCCTCACCGGAATGAGATCAATGAAATTCTTGTCTTGATGTTGTATCATTGATGACAAGGTGGCCAATGCGTCTGCGAATTCATTCTGATTCTGGGGATATGCCGAAATTCTATCTTTGTGAACCTCTTCTTCATTTCTTGTACATGATGCAGATATGGTAGTATTTTGGAATTCTTGGTAGCCCATTCTCCTTGTACTTGATATACCAGTAGGTCTGAATCTCCAATTACCAGCAGTTCCTGAATATTCATATCAACAGCAGGTTGAGCCCCAATATGCAAGCTTCATATTCTGCCATGTTGTTAGTGCATGTGAATATGAGTTTTGCGGACACCGGATAATGCTGACCGATTTCTGATACCAAGACGGCTCTGATACCTACTCCTTTGAGATTCTCAGCTCTATCAAAAAACATTCT
Source organism: Nicotiana knightiana (assembly GCA_005239525.1). NCBI lineage: Eukaryota > Viridiplantae > Streptophyta > Magnoliopsida > Solanales > Solanaceae > Nicotiana > Nicotiana knightiana. The sequence goes on along the minus strand of ML407858.1, from coordinate 69,988 downwards.
CCAACCGTCGTAGGCTTCAGCAATGTCTTCTCCTACGAGTGATACCTCTTCGTCAGGAAAATACATTTTTAGGGGTTCGTATTCTCCTCCTACAAGATTTTCAGCAAGATGATCTGCCAATGCTTGTCCCTTGATGAGTTACATAGATGATGTCGAACTCACTCAACAAGATTTTCCATTTGGCTAGCTTCCCCGTAGGCATGGGCTTCTGAAAGATGTACTTTAGGGGATCCATCCTTGATATGAGATATGTAGTATAGGCACAGAAGTAGTGCCCTAGCTTCTGAGCTATCCAGGTTAGAGCGCAACAAGTGCATTCCAGCAGAGAGTATTGTGATTCATATGGAGTGAACTTTTTTGCTTAAGTATTATATGGCCTGCTCCTTTCTTCCCGTTACGTCATGTTGTCCCAGAACACAACCGAAGGCTCCATCTAACACTGCAAGGTAGTGTAGTAGTGGTCTACCAGGCTCTGGCGGGACTAAGACTGGTGGTTTGGACAAGTCTTCCTTGATTTTGTCAAAAGCCTTTTCACAATCCTCGGTCCAACTGGTTTCGGCATCCTTCTTCAACATTTTGAAAATCGGCTCACATATTACCGTGGACTGTGCTATGAAACGGCTGATGTAGTTGAGGCGTCCCAAGAAACTCATCACATCCTTCTTGCTTTTTGGTGGTGTTAATTCCTGTACGGCTTTAACCTTTGACGGGTCCAACTCTATTCCTCTGCGACTGACGATGAATCCCAACAATTTTCCGGCAGGAACCCCGAATGCACACTTTGTGGGATTTAACTTTAGATTGTACTTCCGTAGCCGGTCAAAGAATTTCCTCAAATCTGCTATATGATCTGTAGCCTTCATGGATTTGATGGTGACATCGTCAACATATACCTTTATTTCTTTATGTATCATATCATGGAATATCGTTGTCATAGCCCTCATGTAGGTGACCCCAACATTCTTTAAACCGAACGACATCATTTTGTAACAATACACTCCCCATGGTGTAATGAAGGCTGTTTTCTATGCATCTTCTTCGTCCATCCAAATCTGATGGTAACCCGCAAAGCAATCTAAAAGGACTGGAGTTCATGCTTGGCGTAATTGTCGATCAGAATGTGTATATTTGGTAGCGGGAAATCATCCTTGGGACTTGCTTTATTTAGATCCCGATAATCAACACAGACTCTGACTTTCCCATCTTTATTTGGAACCGGTAAAATGTTGGCCAACCAGGTTGGGTACTCAACTACTCTGAGGACCTTGGCTTTGATCTGCTTGGTGACTTCCTCCTTGATTTTCAGGCTCATGTCTGGCTTGAATTTCTTGAGTTTCTGCTTCACTGGCGGATATATTGGATTTGTAGGTAACTTGTGAGCCACTACGGATGTGCTCAACCCTGTCATATCTTCGTATGACTATGCAAAGATATCCTCATATCCTTTCAGGAACCGAGTGTATTCTTATTTCTCTGACGGTGACAAAAGGATGCTTATTCGGGTTTCCGTGACGGTTTCAGAGTCCCCCAAGTTGACTATATCCAAGCCCGAAGGTTGTACCATGGCTTTAGCTGTATTGGTTTGGAGATACCTTGAAGATTTTTACCAATCCCCTTACCAGGTTCATACCCTGACCATGCAAGTATGCTCTCTATTTTGCTACTCCACCATTTATCCTTCTCAATCGCGTTAATACGCTCGATGCGATAGTAGGTTTCTTCACCTAAATTCCTTCTGTTTTCTACCACCGGAAAAGTCTGACTGGTCTAAATGGGGTTGCTCCCATATCCATGGATGATCACTTCTTAATGGTTATATTCAAATTTTACCTCTTGGTGCAAAGTAGATGAGAAAACTCCTGCGGCATGTATCCAAGGCCGTCCCAGTAGCAGATTTTAGGAGGTGGATATGTCTAGCACCTGGAATTCAACATTGAACCAGGTAGGACCCATTTGCAATCATATATTGGTTTCTCCAATCGTGGCTCTTTGTGACCCATCGAATGCTTTTACATTCATAGATCCAGCTCGTATTTCATGTAGGCCCTTGCCCAACCTTTTCAGAGTTGTCAGCGGACAGATGTTGAGGCTGGGACCTCCATCTATCAGAACTCTGGCAATGAGCTTATCTTCATATTGCACTGTGATGTGCAGTGCCCTGTTGTGGATTAACCCTTCAGGTGGCAATTCGTCTTCATGGAGGGTGATTTTATGGATTTCCAACACTTGTCCCACCATATTGGCCATTTCTCCGCTAGTAATGTTGTTGGGCACATATGCTTCATTCAGTACCTTCATCAGAGCACTCATGTGTGCTTCAAAATTTTGCAGCAATGACAAGATGGATATCTGGGCGGGAGTCTTATTAAGATGATCAACAATAGAATACTCCCTTGCTTGTACTTTCATCCAAAGGTCATCCGGACCAGTTTCAATGACGGGTTGTTTGTTGTAAGCTTGATTACTTGTCTCTCCCAAATGCTCAGGTGTGTAAATTCTATCCGTTCTGGTCATCCCTTGTGCAGTGCCGGACTCTTCCATCTTTGCTTTCCCCTTTCTCCTAGCCTCGACAACATAATCTCAAGGTACAGTGTTGGAACTGAAGGGCGGTGTGGATGTCACCATCACAGTGAAAGGTGTAACTACTTCTACCTCAAACAGAGCAGGTGTAGCTGAAGGTGGTGTCACTTCTACTTCAAAGGGAGCCGATGCGGCTACCTCAACTTCGACTGGCGATTTTACCTGTACCACAATGGGATTGAGCATGACTGTCGGCTTCTTAGGGTCATCAGCTTCCCGAATAAGTCCGATTTATCCTTTGGGATCCCATGCTTCATCAGTTTCTATTACATTGACTCTTTCACCCCTACGATCTGGGAGGGGGTTGTTTCGGACATTGGGTGTGGTTTCTTTTTCCTGTATGACCTTGGTATCAATCAATGTTTGGATCTTGTCTTTTAGGGTGCATCATTCATCAATAGTATGTCCCGTCTTACCGGAATGGTACGCACACATCTTGTCTGGGTTGACCCATTATGATGAGTTTTCCATAGCCACGGCGGGAATAGGGGTGACATATCCAGCAACTTTTAATCTTTCATACAATTGGTCGATGGGTTCAGCAATAGGGGTGTATTGTCTGGGTCGTTTGCGATCAAAATTGGGCTTGGTTTTTTGGTAATTTGGAAGAGCTAGAGGTGAATGATAATAGGCTGGTTGGGTATTATAGGTGTGGTAGGCGGTAGGGGGTTGAGGATATCTAGGAGGTGAAGGTTGGTATGTCGGTGGAGGTGTTTGGTACACAAATGGAGATTTCGGACCTTGGGAAACCATTATTATTCTCGTGTCTTTATTCTTTTTTATGCCACCTAAATGTAGTGCTTTATTCGTGGCCTACAATGCCTCGAAATTTGTCACCATTCCACTTTTGATACCTTCCTCGATCCTTTCTCCGAGCTTGATGATATTGGAGAACTTGTGATTCTCGATTGCCATTAACCTTTCGTAATATTGTGGATCCTGATCCATGACAAAGAACTTGTTCATCTGCTCTTCATCTAATGCCGGTCTGACCTTTGCTGCTTCTGACCTCCATCGAGTAGCATACTCGTAGAAAGTCTCAGTGAGCTTCTTCTTGAGATTCTAGATAAAGAAGACATCTGGTGCATTTTCTGTGTTGAATCTGAACCTATCCATGAAGTATGACGCCATGCTTAACCAATTGGCCCATTTCTTGGGATTTTGACTTATGCACCAAGATAGAGCGTCTCCAGTAAGGCTTCTCATGAAAAGCTTCATGTGAATCCTTTCTGAACCCTACAAGCTTATCACCAGTAAGTTCTTAAATGAACCTTTGGGTCACCCGTTCCATCGAACATCTCGAACTTAGGAGCTTTGTAACCCTCCGGCAGTTCCACATCTGGCTAAATGCACAATCCTCATAATTCAAACCTTCGATCCCTTTGTCTCCTTCAACACACTGAACTCGGCTTGTGAGTTTCTTGAGCTCTTCTGCCATGTTCTTAATGAGCACGTCCTTTTCGGAAGATTTCGGTGTATATGAGATTGGCTGAGTGGAGAGGGGTAAGGTTTCCACGTATATGGGGTTGTTTTGGTGAATGCCAGGAGTTTGGGTGTAGGGGTGATCATTTGTTGAATTTTGGGAATCGGGGATAGGCTGAGGGGTATTCTGAGGAGTGTGAATAAGTGGTTTGCAGATATTGACTCGGGAGATGCTGATGTTGAGGAGGTGTATGTATGGGTAAAGGATTTTGAGGAGGGGTTGTATATTGGTGGGGTGCAGGAGGATTCTACGGGCGTTGGTTGGGTGTATTCTGAGGAGGTGCTGGGTTTTAGGTATTTGGATGGTTGATATCTGGGACTTTTAGTGTAAGGGAGAGGTTTTCCAGGTTATAGACCTGCTCAAGCTCACCTTGTAGTTCAAGTATCTTCTGTTCAAGTCGCAAAACCAAGTCATTTGGTGCCGGAGTACTCCGACCATCAGAAGTTTTCACATTCTCAGCATGTGTGGTGTTGTATTTTCTGACGCCACTAATATCGTCCATCTTAGCTTTCCCTTTGCCTTTTGATGCACTTGGAGGAGGAGGAGGTGGAGGGCCTCTGGATCTGGTGTGGTAAGCTGATGATGCCAGTATGCGTGAACCAACCTTAGGGAATGGGAATAATAAAAAAGAAAGAAAAACAAAAGGTAACCAAGTTAGTGAGAGTTCTGAAAAATGTTTGCAGTATTTAAACACATATTGCAGGAATGTAAATTCGCGTCCTAATTTGGGAGCCTCGTTGTGCCCGAGGTAGGCCTAGAGACAAGTAGATTTGGAGAATTTAATGCCAATAATTACCTCATTTCATTAACGCAATAAATAAGACGAATCTAAAACGACAATAAGGTAAGTCACTAATGGCACTTGTCCTTATTACATTCGAAAAGCAAAAACGAATAAGCCTAATCTACTTGGTCCCAGAAGGACCTTCTCCAGGCCTGATTCTCTTGGCTCCATCGATCAGGTTCCCCAGGTCGCGCATGTCCAGTAGTAGGTATGCCCTGGCGAGATTTCCTCCTTCGATACCTTCAGCATTCTGGCAGTCTATGACTCTTTTCCTCATCTTCCCTTCCAGCTCCATCAGACCCTACTCCAGATATTCTAGTCTTTCATTCGATCTGGTAGCCATTTCCCTCCATTCATTGATTAATTCCATATCAGTCTTGTGTTGCTCCAGATGCTCAGCCTCGGGCTCGTGAACCCTTTTGCACAGTCTGTTATACTTCACTTGTGCTTCGGCAGCTTCATCTATGACATTGTTTCCTCGACCGACCCCTGGCTCGACTATTCTTGCTATGCAGTCTTCCAACCACGATGGGTAAAAGTACACATGCCCTGTGTGATATCGATCCGGCTCGATGGTGTCTCTTTCCACAATTGTCACGACCCAAATTCCCAACCCTCGGGACCGTGATGGCGCCTAACACCATACTTTCTAGGCAATCCAATGTTAGAGGAATTCAACATTTAAAAAAAATTAAAGTTTAATACTAAGTCTGATATTATTCAATAAATGAATCCCGAATAATATATGAAATAATGAACGAAACTCGAGCTAATACTAATATCTAACCATCTAGGGTCTGGAGTCACAATTCATGAACTACTAAAGAATACTACAAGTACTTGGCTGAAAGAAATATATATCTGTTTTGAATGAAATAAAACAACAATCCAAATAATGTAGAGAAGACTCCAGGAATCTGCGGACGCCAGCCGATCTACCTCGTCTGCGTACGAATGCTTAGCTACTACTCGATAACTCAACCCTGGCCAGAACCTGGATCTGCACAAGAATTGTAGAGTGCAATATCAGTACAATCGACCCCATGTACTAGTAAGTGTCGAGCCTAACCTCGACGAAGTAGTGACAAGGCTACGGCTGGGCATTTATAACATAACCTGGATACAATGTATAATAAAGCAAGAAGGGAATAATAAACTAATTAAATAGTAACTTGCAACAATTAATAAAACAACTCGGTTAACTTTTCCAGATCTCAGCTATAACCAATCCTCACAAAATTTCTCAGTTTCAATTTAAAATAACGGTAAAAGCAGAGTATGGGAACAATAGAATGTCCACTAAAGCATCGGAGGACATAGCTGCTCCATCAACAAGCGGTGCTGTAGCAACTGGCTGAACTACCCCACCTGGATTAGCTGCTGGGGTCTGAATCCATGGAGTAGTCTGATCAGGAGTGTGGGTAGCAGAAGTCTGGACCCCTACTCCAGCCTGAGATACGGCTACTGCCACTGTGAGTGAGCCAGTCTGGGTTACACTCTCTATAATGCCCACTAATCGGACCAATGCGTCCTAAAGCACCAGGGTAGCAATAAACCCCTATGGGACCTGAGCTGGTCTCGCTGGAACGGTCTGAGCTGGAGCCCTCTCATTAATCTCTATCTGGGGCTCCGCAGCTGGAGCTGCCGCTTGGGAAATGGGCTGAGTCCTGCCCCTGGCAAGGCCTCAGCCTTTGCCCCTAGTAGGAGCTACTGCTGCTGGTGGACCTGATTGTTGGTCAACGGAAGAGGAAGCACATGTTCTCTCCATCTGTGAGAGAATAAAAGAGTTCAATCAATATTAGGGATAACAAGAATAACACGATAGAGTAGAAATAAAAATTGAGTTTGTTCCTAACTTTATAGCCTCTGAGAGATAAGTACATACGTCTCCATTCAGATCTCTTAGACTCTATTAAGCTTGTTCGTTAATTGTGAGACCTATCAACCTAGTGCTCTGATACCAACTTGTCACGACCCAAATTCCCAACCCTTGGGATCGTGATGGCGCCTAACACCATACTTTCTAGGCAAGCCAATGTTAGAGGGATTCAACATTTAAAACAATTAAAGTATAATACGAAGTCTTATATTATTCAACAAATGAATCTAGAATAATATATGAAATAATGAACGGAACTCGAGCTAATACTTATATCTAACCACCCAGGGTCTGGAGTCACAATTCACGAACTACTAAAGAATACCACAAGTATTTGGTTGAAAGAAATATATATCTGTTTTGAATGAAATAAAACAACAATCTAAATAATGTAGAGAAGACTCCAGGAATCTGCGGACGCCAGCAGATCTACCTCGTGTCTCCTTGCGAATGCTCAGATACTACTCGATAACTCAACTCTGGCCAAAACCTAGATCTGCACAAGAAGTGCAGAGTGCAGCATCAGTACAACCCACCCCATGTACTGGTAAGTACCGAGCCTAACCTCGAGGAAGTAGTGACGAGGCTACGACGGGCATTTACAATATAATCTGGATACAATGTATAATAAAGCAAGAAGGGAATAATAAACTAATTAAATAGTAACTTGCAAAAATTAATAAAACAACTCGGTTAACTTTTCGAGAGCTCAGCTATAACCAAGCCTCACAAAAATTTCCTAGTTTCAATTTAAAATAACGGTAAAAAGAGAGTATGGGAACAATAGAATAAAACAGTAAGTTTTCCAATCTTTATCATATAATCAGTAAAAAATGAATATCCTCCCTTATTGCTCCTTGTTGCGGCGTGCAACCCGCTCCTACCCGTCCATCCTTATTGCTCCTACCTATATATATCACCCTTATTTCCCCTGTTGCGGCATGCAACCTGATCCCACCTGTCCTCCCTTATTACTCTTTGTTTCGGCGTGCAACACGCTCCCACCAGACAATCACATCTCTTTATTTATAAAAAAAGATTTCACAATTTAAGTTGGGGATTCCTATTCCCTCAAGTCAAGGTTAAACCAAACACTTACCTCAATTTCGTAGGCCACTCACTTCTCAATCACAGCTTTTCCTTTAGAATTTGCCTCTAACCCGCTCGAATCTAATCATAATTTTCAATATCATTAATTATTGCTAAAGGAATTAACTTTAATGAAAAATCATGGTTTTCCTATCAAAAGACAAAAATCCACCTCTAGCCCGCTTGGTCTAAACTTGAAGTTCGGACCAAAACACGTTTACCCATTCTCCCCGAGTCCGGAAATATAATTGGTTTCGGAATCCGACCTTAATTCGAGGTCTAAATTCCTAAATTTCAAAATTCCTAAGTTCTACCCAAAAATCCCAATTTTTACCATGAAAACTCTAGATTCTATGTTGAAATCTTGTTAAAAGTAGTAAGATATTGAAATAAATTAGTTAGAAATCACTTACCTATGATTTGGAGAAGTTTGAGTCTTTGAAAAATCGCCTATGGAGGTTTAGAGTTTGATAGAATTGAAAAATGGGTGAAATCCCGTCTAAAATCCCACTTAACAGGCTGCAGTTATCGCAAATGCGATCAGGGGTTCACAATTGCGAACCCTTCAAAATTCCTGTTGCCTTTGCATTTGCGACTTTTGGCCTTGCTGGGCAGTCTTCGCATTTGCGAAGTAAATATCGCATTTGTGAGGAAGGCCTTCCCAGGACTGGTTCGCATTTGCGATCAAAATCCTCGCATTTACCAAGCCTGCCAACTTCGCAATTGTGAAGCCTGATCTTGCAATTACGAGACCAGAGGCCTGGTGACAGACACCAGATGCACCAACTGAGTTTTTCTAAGTCTAAACACTCCGTAGCTTGTCCGAAACTCACCCGAGACCTCGGAACTCCAAACCAAACATGCACGCAAGTCTAAAAACATCACAAATCACAAAAGTAACATCTAAAACTACGAATTTAACCTATGATGTTTTAGACGTCAATACCACACAAGAGTTTGTGTGGTACCCAATTTTTGAGTTCTGTATCTCTAGAAGAACCTGGTTCTTCTTGGTGTTCCAACTATACTGTTGCGGAATAATAAAAGCAGTAAAGTAAAAACACAGATATTTTTATGTGGAACACACCTAGCTCAAAAGGTGAAAGAAAACCACGACCCACTCCTCAGTAGGATTTGCTCAAACTCTTCACTAAAACTCTGAGCCAAACGGACTTACAAAATAAACTCTTTTGTAATCCTAGGACTAACTCTAATCCCTTCATAGTAATTAGCCCCTAGCTAATTTCTACAAGCTTCAAGTTAACTCTAACTTGAACAATGTGTACCTATTACAATTGCTTCTATGAAAGCTGAAAAGATAAAATATTAAATCTCCTACTACAACCACCTAGACTCAATGATAAATTGATGGACCTGGTTCTTCTAGCTGGTCTGTAGCCTTTGTGTCGCACAGTAATTCTGCTTACAAAATATTTGGGAATTTTGCTTTCAGATCTTGATTCACTTTTGCACTTGTGTCTTGATTCAAGCAAGAATACTTCAATTATTTATAAAGTCAGTTGTTGAGTTTGTCGTTCAGTTCTGATACAACTCTACCTGGGAGAACGAGTTCGTATTAAACTCAACTTCCTTCCTTCGTTGTTGTCCTTGCTGAATTCAACTTCTATTCTCTTATCAATTTGCAACCTTTTCGCATTAGAAGACACTCTTCTTGTTCATTGATACTTCACAATTGCATTCCTCTCCTATGAATATAAGGTTTGTGTGCCAACGCGTCAGGTCAAGTATGTGTGCTCTGATGGACCTGGTTCAACTGGTCAGACATTTGTCAATCTTCAAAACTATGCAGTGACTTGGGTCAACAAATTCCCCCTTTTTGATGATGACAAACTCTGTGCTTCTCCCTGTATACAACTCAAACACTTTGTATGTTTTTTAAGCATTTATCATAGAGAAACCAGGTTCATTAGGTTATAAATATCACTTGAAATATAAAAGCACTTTTCTTCCCCCTTTTGGCATCATCGAAAAGTTTGCAAAATGATAAACTCACCAGTGTTGTTAACAATTACTCATGGCCATTGAGGCAGCTGCAGGTGCAAACATGATTAATCATCATAAGAAACCAATAAATGTAAGCTATCTAAGAAATTGAGACAAGTCAATAATAAACCAACAAAAATTCATTGATTAGGAACGTACATCAGCCACCACACAAAAAAAACAAAAACAGCCATAACCATGAGCAAAACAGAATAATAACAATAGAAATAGAACAACTGGTCTAAAGAGGGGTTTTGGAAGCTCTGGACAGCCTAAGGATGGGAAGGTGCAGAGGAGGTTGTGGTCTTGGTTTGTAGAAGAGAAAGCATCTGGTTAAGAACACCCTCGTTCTTTTCCTTCTCTTTTGCTAATTCAGCCCTGAGAGCATCCCGCTTAGCTTCAACCTCAATCAAACGATATTTCAAACAAAGGATTTCCATATCCTTGATCTCGCTTTCCTGCACCAGAGTTCTAACTTTGCTGTTGACAGGCTGCTTCCTAGATAAACCAGGTTCATCTGCAGGAACATTGACAGTATAATCGCAAGTCAGCAAATTATCCTTCCCAAAATAGTCCTTGGCAGTAGCCATCTCAGCCTTTTTCATAGGAACACCAAAATGATCAAACACAGCTGTCAGAATAAATCCATATGGGATTGCATGTGCTTTTGTTCCATTCACAACTCTATCCAAGAGTTGGATGATGAAGGTTGGCCAATTGATCTGCTTTCCCCTATACAAACATTCCATCAAGGTCAGATCCATATAGTTGGCTATGTGCCTTCGTTTTTGTCTTGGCAGCACGAACTTGATGACAAACTCGAAAAGCAACTTGTGATCTTGCTTCATTTCACTTTTCTTGCCTTGGACCTGGTCCTTTTAACTGTTTTGTAGGTGTGGCAGACACTGTAGCTGACTTCTTTGAAGAAGCCTTAGCCCTTTTTGATTTTGGTGCCTCAACCACAATAGGAGCAGTCTTCTCCTCATGATGGGTCAGGTCCATCGTATCCTCTTCAACCACAACAGTCTCCACAGGCTCTCCTACTTTAGTCTTTCCCTTTGCAACTCTCTTTTTCTTGTTCTCAAGCAGATCCTTCTCAAATAGTTCTTTTTCCTCTATCACAGCACTACGTGTAGCACGTACCTTAGGAATAGGAACATCAGCAGCTACGAAAGATTTTCTCTTCTTGGAAGGAACTGGGTTAGTAGCCTTCTTGGACTTTTGAGTCCTCCTTTTCTTGGGGTTATAGGACTCCCCCAGTTTCCTTAGCCTATCAGCCAATGTCTCATCCCCAGATGAACCAGGTTCATCTACTCCTTTCTTTAAGCTTGCTAGACCTTTTGCTGCTTCCTTGACTACACTTCCCCTTAACTCTGTGACATCTTCTCCAACCTTCTCAGGAATGGGACCACAAATAGTCAATGTAGTACCATCCTCCCCAAATCCCTTTCCCTCAAGAACTTTACTTTTTTCCAATTTTCTTTGCCTACTAGGCACTTCAACATCAACTACCGACCCACCCAGAACAAACCTGTTCTCAGCATTAACAGACATAGAAATTGCCTTGAGATTACCTTGTTCAGAATTTGATGAACGAGGTGCTTCATTGTTGTTGGCTGATTTAAAAGATTCACTTGATGATTCAGAACTCTTATCCTTTTCAGCCTGCAGAATTGCCTCCAAGAATTTTGCACGTGACCCAGAAGCCACTGATTTTCTAGCAAGAACCTTTACACGACGACCACGAGTGGCTGGGTTAGGGTTAGATGTGCGTTCTAGAACAGGAGGTTTTCAGGTGATTGAGAACTGTATATAGATGGAGAATTTGAATCTGTTTCATAGTTCCCTCCATCATAATCACGATTTGGTCATGAAGAAGAAGAAGCAGATGGTGGTGAAGACATGATTATGAGTGATGTTAGGAAGAAAATAAAGGGTGATCATCTTTTGGGTTTGAAGACTAATGATCTTGGTTCGACGGTTACTTTATGAAGAGGAGAGTAATGATGACCCTTATATAAGATATGGCTATTAATTTACATTTATTCAAGTGGAAGTCTAATAGTTGTAGGAGTATCACTGATTAGACGGTTAAGAGTTCCCTACCTCTAGGCTAATTGAGTATTGATGTGACTTCTTGGAACATGTTCATTTGGGGATTAGTACAAAGAATTTGAAATGAATCAAATATAGATAGAATCCTCCTCAAGTGTGACTGTAATTAGTTCAATAATTGTATGGAGATGAGCACGTACCTTTTCAGTCAGATGAACCAGCAAAGATGAACCAAGTTCATCGTGTTAAAGTCCTTAATTTGCCTCAATTTACAAAGATAGAGAAACATCATTAGCAACCAGGGAATCATATTAATACATGGCAAGAGAGTATGACAATAAAGTCATGATGTTGAGCAATGATTAGACTGGTTGATTATCTATGTTAGTGTTTCTAGCCAATTTGTTTTTTCAATCAGGTGATTTTAATCATCCCTAATTCAAGCCTGTTTCTCTCAAAATTCTCCCTACTCAGTGCTTTAGTAAAGATATCTGCAATTTGTTGATCAGTAGCACAAAATTCAATTGAGATCATTCCTTTTTCATAGTTATCCCTCAGGAAATGGTGCCTAACATCTATGTGCTTAGTTCTTTTATGATGAACCGGTTCTTCATCATACTAATGGCACTAGTGTTATCACAGAAAATAGGAATGCATCCCACATTTATACCAAAGTCCATGAGTTGTTGCTTGATCCATAGAAACTGAGCACAGCAGGAGGTTGCAGCCACATATTCAGCCTCAGCAGTAGACAAGGCTACTAAATTTTGTTTCTTGGTAGCCCAAGACACAAGACATGAGCCCAGAAAGTGAGCCATACCTGAAGTACTTTTCCTGTCAACCAGGAAACCTGCATAATCAGCATCACCATATCCTACAAGGTCAAAATTACTACCTTTAGGATGCCAAAGGCACAAATCAATGGTGCCTTTCAAATATCTCAAAATTCTCTTTACTGTAGTGAGGTGGGACTCCTTTGGATTTGCCTGAAACCTAGCACATAGTCTCACGCTGAACATAATATCAGGTTTGCTGGAAGTGAGATATAATAGAGACTCAATCATCCCTCTGTATAACTTCTGATCAACAGATGAACCGGGTTCATCCACATCCAATTTTGTAGTTGTGTCTATGGGAGTGTCTATTTCCTTTGAGTCTTCCATTTTAAACTTTTTGAGTAATTCTTTCACATAATTTGTTGGTGGATCATTGTTCCATTTGAGTTTTGCTTGATTTGCAAGCCTAAGAAGAAGTTTAGCTCACCCATCATACTCATCTCAAACTCACTCCCCATAAGCATAGCAAATTCTTTGCTCAATTTTTCAGAAGTTGCCCCAAATATAATANGCACTAGTGTTATCACAGAAAATAGGAATGCATCCCACATTTATACCAAAGTCCATGAGTTGTTGCTTGATCCATAGAAACTGAGCACAGCAGGAGGCTGCAGCCACATATTCAGCCTCAGCAGTAGACAAAGCTACTGAATTCTGTTTCTTGGTGGCCCAAGACACAAGGCAGGAGCCCAAAAAGTGAGCCATGCCTGAAGTACTCTTCCTGTCAACCAGGAAACCTGCATAATCAGCATCAGCATATCCTACAAGGTCGAAATTACTACCTTTAGGATACCAAAGGCACAAATCAGTGGTGCCTTTCAAATATCTCAAAATTCTCTTCACTGCAGTGAGGTGGGACTCCTTTGGATTTGCCTGAAACCTAGCACACAGTCCCACGCTGAACACAATATCAGGTCTGCTGGCAGTGAGATATAATAGAGACCCAATCATCCCTCTGTATAGCTTCTGATCAACAGATGAACCAGGTTCATCCACATCCAATTTTGTAGTTGTGGCTATGGGAGTGTCTATTTCTTTTGAGTCTTCCATTTTAAACTTCTTGAGCAATTCTTTCACATACTTTTGTTGGTGGATCATTGTTCCATTTGGGTTTTGCTTAATTTGCAAGCCTAAGAAAAAGTTTAGCTCACCCATCATACTCATCTCAAACTCACTTCCCATTAGCATAGCAAATTCCTTGCTCATTTTTTCAGAAGTCGCCCCAAATATAATGTCATCCACATATATTTGCACAACCAGGAGATCCTTACCCTTTTCCCTTAAGAACAAGGTACTATCAATTTTGCCTCGTTTGTACCCATGTTCTAGCAGGAATTTTGATAATCGTTCGTACCATGCTCTTGGTGCTTGTTTGAGACCATATAGAGCCTTGTCGAGTTTGTATACATGGTCAGGTGACTCCTTGCTTTCAAAAACTGGAAGCTGCTTGACAAATACATCTTCCTTCAGATAGCCATTGAAAAAGGTACTCTTAACATCCATCTGATGAAGAGTGAATTCCATGTGAGCAGCAAATGTTATAAGAAGTCTGATTGCCTCTAGTCTTGCCACAGGGGAAAAGGTCTCATCATAGTCAATTCTCTCTTCTTGACTATACCCTTGAACAACTAGTCTTTCCTTACTCNTTTACCCAATCAGCATCTTGTAGGGCTTCCCCAATGTTCTTTGGTTCGATCATGGATAGAAAGGCATCAAACGCACACATATTTTTCAAGGATGATCTTGTTTTAATTACGGATGTAAAATCTGTTATAATGTTCTCAAGAGGGTGAGAACTCTGATATATATGTGGTTTGAGTACCAACTGTTCATTCCTAGACAATTTCATGGTGTCTTGTTGTTGTGGAGCAGGATCAGGGCCAGGTTGCATATGTTGAATTCCCCCTGTCATGTTGCTTGGGGTAGTTGAACCTGGTCCATCACCTGTTCCACCTTCCATGTTTGCTTCAATGTGATCACTGCTTCTTACCAGTCCAAGCTCCTCATCTTCAGGTTCCTGTCTCTCAGCAAGAATGTTAGTTTCATCAAAGACAACATGTATACTTTCTTCTACACACATAGTTCTTTTATTATACACTTTATAAGCTTTGCTATGTGATGAATATCCCAAGAATACTCCCTCATCACTTCTGGGGTCAAATTTTCCTAGGGAATCTTTGCCATTATTATGTACCAAACACTTGCATCCAAAAGCCCTAAAGTGGGATATGTTGGGCTTTCTCCCTTTAAGTAATTCATAGGGAGTTTTCTCTACCAGAGGTCTGGTCATGCATCTATTGATTATGTAACAAGCAGTGTTTATTGCTTCAGCCCAGAAGCTGTGAGGAAGTTTGCTAGATAGAAGCATGGTTCTTGCCATGTCTTCAAGAGTTCTGTTTTTCCTTTCAAAAACCCCATTTTGCTGTGGTGTTCTAGGAGCAGAAAAGTTATGATTGACACCGTGTTCATCATAGAACTCAGCAAACTTAGCATTCTCAAATTCAGTATCATGGTCAGATCTTATTGATGCTAGTTGATGTCCTAGTTGATTTTGAGCTTTCTTGACAAATGCGGTGAACATATCAAATGCTTCATCCTTAGATGCCAGGAATAAGGTCCAAGTGAACCTTGAATAATCATCAACTAGCACCATCACATATCTCTTACCACCTCTACTCAGAGTTCTCATAGGACCACATAGGTCCATATGAACCAGTTCCAACGTCCTGGTGGTACTGACTATTTTCTTACTTTTGAAAGAGGACCTTACCTGCTTCCCCCTGGCACATGCCTCACAAACTTTGTCCTCCTTGAACTTAATGTTAGGAAGTCCTACCACTAAGTCCTTAGAGACTAGTTTGTTAAGCTGAGTTAGACTCGCATGACCAAGTCGTTTGTGCCACAGGAGGGGATCACTGTCCAACACACTTAGGCAAGTGAGTTCATTTTCAGACAGTGTGGACAAGTCTATGACATAGATGTTATTCATTCTTTTTCCCTGCAAAACAATCTTGTCAGTAAGCAAGTTAATCACAAAACATTTTGTGGAAGTAAAAGCAACCAAGTTACCTCTGTCACACAGTTATGATACACTGACAGGCTATATTTTAATTCATCTATTAGATACACATGTTCAATGGATCGTGTGTCATCCTTAACTACCTTTCCAACCCTAATAATTTCACCTTTCTTTCCATTTACAAAGGAGACATTTCCTCCTTTGAGACTTTCAAGTGAAAGGAACTATTCCATGTTCCCAGTCATATGTTTTGAGCAGCCACTATCCAAATACCAAATTTGGCTGCCTCCTCTAACTTGAACCTACAAAAGAATCAAGGGTTAGTTTTAAGAACCCAAACTGGTTTGGGTCCTTTTCTATGAGAGAATGGATGAATCAAATTTTTTCTGGCCCAATTTGGTAGCCAGTTTTTCCTTTTTACAAACCTCTCATTTTTTCGACTGGCCTGCTCTTTTGCAGTACACTCATATTTGTAGTGCCCAGTCTTACCACAATGGGTGCAGATTTTATTCTCAGGGAGAGTGAGATACTTGCTTTTGGGATCCCACTTGGGCAATTGACTTCCAAAGCCAATCCCTCTCCTGTTGCTACTATGATTCTCTTGAAGCCATATCAGGGCATCAGAGGATTTATTCCATTTACAAGTTCTATCTAATTCATGTTTGACTTTGCCAAGTTCTTCGTTAAGAGTTCTCATCTGTTCATCCTTGGCATACATCTTATCTTGTAGTTTTCCCACGTTTTCTTCTAAGATGATATGAGAATAATCAACAAGTTTTTTACTAGATCCTAGATTTAGCTTTAAGTTTTCAGATTTTAGTTCTAGAATCTCAGTTTCAAGTGGATGAACCTGGTTCAACAAGTCAGTGTTTTTCTTTTCAGATTCACTGACTCTGATTTCCAGGTTCATGCACTTTGCTTTTAGCATTGCACATTCTTTAGATAGTTGATCCTTCTCTTTGGTTGTTTCCTCAGAATCATCTATGAAATCAAGTAGCAACTCAGAGAGTTTTTCCTTAGATAGGAACTTTACTTTGTTTTTAAGATGGGAGATACTTACCTCTGGTTCTTCATGTGATTCCTTGTCAGATTCTCCAATTTCCATGAGCGCCTGATCTTCAGTCTCCCCATCTTCTGATTCTTCATCTGAACTTTCCCCCCAAGCAGCAACCATAGCCTTTGTTGTGGTTTTCTTGGGTTGGACCTGTTCCTTCTTCATGGTCCTTCTTTCATATCTCTCCCTTTTCCATTCTACTTCCCACTGAGGCCAGTTTTTGATCAGATGGTCAGTCTTACCACATTTGTAACATCCCTCGTTGGTTGGCCTTTCTGGAGCTTTTGGTTTGTTGTAGTTTCCTCCTCTAGAGATGCCCTTCTTCCTCATAAGAAAGTTTCTGAATTCTTTGGTGATCATGGCCATCTCATCATCCTCCAGATCTGCTCCCTCAGTGATTCTTAGTGCTAGAATCTATCCTTCTTTGGACCATCCATCTTTATTGTCTGCCTTCTGAGTTCATAGGCAGTGAGGTTNTCCTCTCCTTCTTTGGACCATCCATCTTTATTGTCTGCCTTCTGAGTTCATAGGCAGTGAGGTTTCCAATCAGTTAATCCAATCTCAGGGTTGCCATATTTTTGGATTCCTGAATAGCAGTGATTTTGCTTTCCCAGGAAATAGGCAAAACCCTTGTCAGGATCTTCTCAGCCCTGTCCTCTTCAAGAATGACTCTTCCAAGAGACTTCAGTTCATTAGTCAAGGTTGTGAACCTTGTGTACATCTCTTGGATAGTCTCTCCTTCTTTCATAGTGAAGTTTTCATACTGAGAGTATAGTAGAGTACCTCTTGACCTTTTTACCTGAGGTGTTCCTTCATGGGCTACTTGCAAGGTATCCCAGATCTCTTTGGCAGTGGTGCAGCTTTGGATTCTATTGTACTCGTCAGAACCTAGTCAACACACTAGCCACTTTTTGGCCTTTGCATTCTTCTCCCATTTTTTCAGATCCTCAGCAATGCAGCCAGCTCTAGTCTTTGGTACATCTATACCTTCAGCAGTCTTCATCATGGTAGCTAGAGGACCATCAGTGACTATGTCCCAGAGTTCATAGTCTTCTCCAATCAGGTGGTCCTTCATCCTGTTTTTCCACCAAGAGTAATACTGGCCATTGAAGAGTGGTGGCCTTGCAGTTGATTGACCTTCCCAATTTCCAGGTGGTGCACTCATCTTGATCTTCTCCAAGGTGTTAGCCTTTCAAGGATAACCTGCTCTGATACCAATTGATGTTTTAGACGTCAATACCACAAGAGTTTGTGTGGTACCCAATTTTTGAGTGTTGTCTCTCTAGAAGAACCTGGTTCTTCTTGGTATTCCAACTACTACTGTTGTGAAATAATAAAAGCAGTATAGTAAAAACACAGAGATTTTTACGTGGAAAACACCTGGCTCAAAAGGTGAAAAAACCACGACCTACTCCTCAGTAGGATTTGCTCAAACTCTTCACTAAAACTCTGAGCCAAACGGACTTACAAAATAAACTCTTTTGTAATCCTAGGACTAACTCTAATCCCTTCGTAGTAACTAGCCCCTAGCTAATTTCTACAAGCTTCAAGTTAACTCTAACTTGAACAATGCGTACCTATTACAATTGCTTCTATGAAAGCTGAAAAGATACAATATTAAATCTCCTACTACAACCACCTAGAATCAATGATAAACAGATGGAACTGGTTCTTCTAGCTGGTCAATCTTCAAAACTATGCAGTGACTTGGGTCAACAACCTCAAAACTCATGATTTTCTCAAGAACACTTCAATTTCACTATTTTCTCAACGAGACGTCTAAATCACGTCAAATCAACTCTGATTCTCACCAAATTTCACAGATAGGACTAGATATCATAACAAACCTGTACCGGGATCCGGAACCAAATACGGGCCTGATACCAACAATTTCAAACATGAATTCATTTCTTTATTTCATTAAAAATCCAGCAAGACAGTTTTATTCAAAAATTGATTTCTAAAGCTAGGGACCTCGTAATTCAATTTCGGGCATACGCCCGAGTCCCATATTTTACTAGGGACCTCCCGGGATCGTCAGAACACAGATCCGGGACCGTTTACTCAAAATGTTGACCATAGTCAACTAAAACCAAAATTTTAACTCTAAAAATTATTATTTCTCTTATTTTCACATAAAAGCTTTCAGGTTTTATGCCTGGACTATGCATGCAAATCGAGGTAAATAAAATTTATCTTTTTAAGGCTAATGAGCCTGGAATAGTGTCTTAATTCATAAGATGACCCTTTGGGTCATCACAACAATAATCTTCAAGTGCCACATATGTTGAGCTTCACATTTATATGGGATGTCATCATCTTGGAAATCCGTCCTGTGGTGACTCATTTTTGAGACTCGTGGCATAATCTGTTTTCTACCAGCTTGTCTCATGACCCTGATAGGAACATAGGGGTGAATACCCCTTAACCCGATCAACACCAAGTGTGGAGCATCCCTATATCGGATGATGAACTCACTGGTGGGAAATCACTCGAACATCTAGTGAACCTGGTCCTCAGTCAAGTTGTCAAAAAATTGCACCCATTCTTTCCGGTTGAGCAAACCTGTCTGGGATAAAGGTCATTCTCTTGGGGTGATGAAAGGCCATGTGATCATTCCACGGTCTTTGTGGAAACTCTTAGCGGTATTGACCTCTCTGGAAATGTTCTAGCAACCAAATCTATAGTACCAGATTACAACCCTTGAAGTGTTTGAACCCCTTCTGGCAGCGATCCAACGCCCGATATATGTCTGCTATAATCATAGGGATAATAGTATATGTTTGTCCCTAGATTCCCTCCATTAAGGCTTTGGTTACCATGGCCAGTCTGGTGTGAATTATGTCCATTTTTCTTGGAAACACTATCATACCCAAGAAGCAGAAGATAAACATGAAAACCCTGCAATGAATCCAACCCAAGGAAGTGATGGGGAACTTGTCATGAAAGATACGGTAAGATTTGTTGTGACCGTATCGTTCATAAAAGAAATCGAAGGGTATATAGGACTTCTTCAGACACACCAAGTCGTCATTCTTTTTTAAACCATCATTTCAAAAACCCTTTGGGAGTGCGATTTTTCGGCACCAATAAACCGGGACTGTCCAAAGGTAGTCTAGTGAATCCCCCTATTTCCTCCAAAAGAGGGTTCATTTCTATGTTGCCAAAATGAAATACGGCCCTTTCTCCGTCCCAGAACACAATGGCAGCTTCGATCAACATGTTGTTTGGTTGGATATCTAATAAGGAAGGTAGGTTTCCAAGGACTCTTTTCACATGGTTTTTACCGCTTGACGGAAGGTCTTCCCACCAATGTAGCGACAATGGTGGTATGTTACGGACCATGTCGAACCTGGGGACTCCGTGCCTCTTTTTCTGCAAAACAAATAAGGTTAGGCCTTTTCCCCCTCCAGATTCGACTATTTATACATTAACGATTAGCATATTGGCTTTTATTTCACCAAATTAATGCACAGATCATGGTTGCGTCCATAGGGGTCCGTGGACTTCGGACAAGGCTTTTTTTAAAGGGTTATTATGTGGAAAACATATTAACCTAGGCTAGGTTTGACCATGATGTATGTACAGTTATAATCAGAGTAAAGTTTCTATAGAGGTCTAGACTGGTACCCTCAAGCGGACAACTTGAGGCGGAAAGGCACGGAACCGTCGACTGCATCGCTGATCGACTCGTTTTACCGTAAATAAGCCTTTCCAAATTCAAATAGGGTGATACAGGAAGAGTGCAAACACTCATCAAGCGTTGATATGGTATTAATTACGCACGAGTGAATATGATATTGAGCATGATTTATGCAACAAAAAATAGCACGTTGTCACGTATTTGCACGATGAGAAATGATAAATGCAGTAAATAATAATTGTAAAGGCATTTAAGAAATAAAACAAGGAGACAAGTCAGTTTTCATAGTAAAAAGTAATAAAACAAGAAAGAGAAATCGTAAATGACTGGAGATAGGCAAATAAATCCACATAAAGTGGGAAGGGGAAAGGGCATGCAAGTATTGATAGAATAATAAAGGCATGCTTAAAGACTAATTCACAAAAATCAGGTTCGTTATGATAAGAGCCTAAAAATATTCCCAGCAGAGTCGCCATGCTGTCGCCCCCCCTTTTTCTCGCGAAATCGGGTTTCGACGTTTTAGGACAAATTCTTTTTCGGGATGGGTTTGGAATTGGAAGAGTCGCCATCTAACGGATTAAGGTGCGTTAGGGCACCTAGAGCAATTAACTCATTTAACTAGTTTACATCACCAGAGATCGGGTGAGGGCTCAAATTACCTTGAGTGGAAGGTGTTAGGCACCCCCTCGAGGTCCACAACGGTGGGTCCCGCTCGAACTTAAATTAAGCGAATTAGTCTAAAAGGGGAGAAAGAAATTTGGACAAATACGATATTCAATCTATTTTAAACAGGAGTATGGGGGTCCTAAGTTTTTTAGCTTATAGGATCATTCCATGCAATACTTTGTAACTCCCTCAAGTCAGGGTGTTACTCATAGTATTAACGCATGGACTATCATCTCCTTCTACCCAATTACTATCTTTAAGTTGTTACTTAAGCGTTCTAGTAGTTTCTAGCTCGTTACTTATGTGTGCGCTACCCATCCCTTACCTATGGACCTGGAGGTATTAGGACCTCTATTTGGGATAGTTCTAGACCAACCTATGTTACTTAAAATGTGAAATCTAGGCGACAAACAAAAACTAATAGGACTTTCAGATAAAAAACAAGTATGGGCTCACCTTGACCTCTACACATAGACAACAAAAGCACGCAATTAAATCAGCAAGCTTTGGAATCCTATAGGTAGGACATCTATGTGAGAAAAATAGAGTGCGGAGAAAATTTTATTAAGGCGAGCATTAAGACCTATTTGTTTGCGTGTTGATTTTATTCAGCATGAATCTAGGCACTTCAGGCAATAATATGTCACAATTATAAACCTGGAATCATTATTAAGCCCTACAGATATATTGCCTAAGTGATTGACAGTAGAGAATGAATTCAGAATCGACCAACAAGATCCTATAGGCATGATATCTATGAACTTATTAATTACAAACCTATAGACATGATTTCTAGGTGTAGCACGGATTTTAATCTATAGAGATAGGCTTTATTTCCTTTTTCAATCCTATAGACATGATTTTCTAATTGCTTAATTGATTTAAATCTTATAGGCAAGATTACTAAGTTTGAAACTAATTTTAGTCATATAGGCATGATATCTATTGCAGGATTGATTTAAACCCTATAGGCAAGATTTCTAAGTTTGAAACTGATTTTTAGTCCTATAGGCTTGATATCTATTAACTGTATATGGGCAGAAATTAAACAGATTGCCAGGAAGAAGAATTAACTCAAACAACAAGGTCCTATAGGCATGATATCTATGCACATTTGTTGAAAACATGTATAGATCCTATGAACAGGATTTCTAATGTACAGAATTAAATGATAAATTCTATAAGAAGGATCTCTAGTATGCAAATGGGAAACACAAAATCAAAATGATCATGAAAATCCTATAGGTAGGATTTCTAAACACATTATAGTACTCACACAGTTTAATCATCATAATTAAATCCTATAGGCGGGATTTCTACCCAGTTTTAACAAAAGATATAAGAAACCCCCGCCCCCAACTTTACTAAATATCTCGAATCTGTTATTACAGTTATTACATACCAGAATAGCTGAATGAATTACATAATGGTAATATTTACACTATAGGGAGCCTTTATAGGCCCAAATAAACATGGGAACCAGGCCTTCCAACATAACAACTTTGAAGCATAACAATGATTCATCCAAAGCCCATTAGAACCAGGCTTCCAGTGTGTCAAAGTTCCCAAGGGCCTCAAGGAACTCGGTCAATGCTCACACCAGAACCACACATTCAGAAAGCAATTCATAAGAGATTGGAAAAACCAGCTCCCAGTGTGTCAGAGTTCAAAGGAGTCTCATGTGGACCCTAGGCAGTACTCGCACTGGGGGTGGTTGAGAACCTAAGGGAATAAGAGTGGGGTTTTTAAAATCAGTACAAAAAGGAAAGAGGCAGGTTTTAAAATAGTTGGATTTCAGAAGAAACAAGATTCAGAACATAGAGTTGCAGGTAGAACTGCACCAAGAAAACAAACAGAATTTATGCTTAAAACACATAGCTCAAATAAATTGAAGTCTAGTGAAGTTAAATATTTAGAATAGTACTTAGGACAATCATCACAGAAACAGTTAGGTAAAACAATTGAGTTGGCCAGATACATGAAATAAACAGACAGGGCAGAGGAGTTAAGCAGCAAACTAGGTGATTACATGTTTATAATACCTTGCAAAGTTCAGAACATATTAATGAAACAAACTAAACCTTAAACTAACTTATGAGAGGATTCATATTATTCAAATAACTTAGTCCTAAGTTAACAATTATTAAATGAGGTCATAGGATCATGTAGAGTACATAATCATAATGGGAATTGAAACATGCTAGTCAAGCAAATCATAGATAACGAAATTGCAAGGGTTAGGGAATACCAGTTGAGAAGAAGCAAGTAAATATGCAATAGCAGTTAAGTTCCAGATTAATTTGGACTTGGCTTTCAGCCGGCCAAAACAAGAGACACTTAGCAGAGAAATCAGAACACAAGAGAACAAGAGAGAGCTTAAGTTTTAGTGAGAGTAGGAGAGTTCAAGTCTGTCTAAGGGGAGAGGGAGAAGGGATTTAAACAACACTGAGTTAAGCAGACAAATAAGGTAATAAGTCAGTCATACATAATTAAGGAATGAAAATAATTCCACAATCAATTTAAGTCGGAGTTCAACCAATTAGCAACACATAATCAGGCAAGTACTACATATGTTAAGGAAAATATTATACAGGATCAATCAACAGTCAAGCACCAGATCAAATAAGGTAAGGAAATAATGAGAACATGTAAATCGAACAAAAAAGGAAATATCAGTACCATACAAGAAAAGGAAAGACTGAAATCTCAGTAGAGATTTCAAAAACCCTAATTTTAGGGTAAATAAAATCAATCAACAATTAGCGGCGAGAATCATAGAGACAGATAGATAGAAACATTAAAGAAAGAATACTTAAATAATCGAAAGACCTAAATTTAATATAAGTAAAAATAGGCAGAAATATAAAAGAACTATACTAGAGATGCACAAAGACATATAGGCGGAAATAATTAAGATTTGAACCCTATTTTGTTTGATTTTGAAGAATCACCCTAAATTTTAGGGTAAGTAAAACCAGTCAGAAATAATAAAGGAAAACCGTAATAGATACACAGAGATGAAACATTAAAGGTTGAAACAGATTCGGTTCGTCTTTGAAAATCAGAAGCCCTAAATTTTAGGGTAAGTAAAATCAGTCACGGGGATAATAAAGAAACTATAAAAAACAAAAATAGAGATACTGAAATATTAAAGGAAAAATACTAAAACAAAATAAAAATTATTTTAGATCCGGAAATATCTGAACCCTAGTTTTAGGGTAAGTAAAAGATTCAACTAAAAATAGACGGATTTGTGAGTAATAGAACAAAGATAGATGAAAAATAACATAAAACAAATAGAAGTTGAACCAAATCTGGTTCAAATCAAAATCCGAAATCCTAACTAAAAGATACAAAAATATTCGTACTCACTGAGGTTACTATGAACACGGACGGAAATAACCAAAATATAAGAGATTTTGAACCAGATCTGGTTCGAATCTCTTGGGTTCAGCTTGACATTTGAGGCAAATAAGTTTAAGTAACCTCAAGATGGGTAGCAGGTAAAGAAGTGGGGCCAAATAAGGCAAGGAATCAAGAAATGATTCCGTTTATGGTAGGAATCAAAAGGGGAAATGGTGAGTGCGGGTTAGGGTTTGAGAAGGTGAGGATCGAGGAAATGAGAGGATTAGATGACGACGGGTAGGGAAAAATGATTTAGGGTTAGGGCGTTAGAATAGTTAAAAGGGTGTGGGTGATTGGGAGTCGTTGATCCAATGAGATCAACGACCGGGATTGGAACTTATAGACGGGCGAGTTAATCAGACGGGTATGGGTCTGGGTTAGGTATTGGGCTGGTGTAATGGGTATTGGGTTAGATATTGGGCTGGTGTGATGTGAATAATTGGGCTAGGTTCGAAAAATTAATTAGAAAAAGGGGTTATGTTTTAAATACCCAATTAAATTAATAAAATAATTTATAAAAATAATTAATAAATAATAAAAATTTCATTTGTGCAAGAAAATGATTTAAAATAATTACTTAACATTATAAAAATATAAAAAGTCACTTTTCTGTGTAAATAAGGTAATTATGCATATATGTGGCTATTATTGCGAAATATTGCAATTATAACCTAAAGATGTAAATATAATTATACATAAAATGTTTAAAGCTTAATATGACTATAAATGATAAAAATTAAGTAATAAATCATTATAAAATAATTTGTGATGCAATAAGTAATTATTTAGATAATAAAAATACCGGAATAAATTGATTAAAAGCCTTTAAAAATTATAGAAAATTATAGAAAAATACTGGTTGATGCTCATGCACTATTTTGAAAGTACATATGTATTTACAAAATATATACGGGAAAAAATGGGTATCATCTGGAGCAACCTGATGCGATTATTGAGCAGGGGGAGCAACTTGATGATGATGTCGAGCAAGTGGAGCACCCCACTTAGGGAGAAGAACAACCTCAACCTATGAGAAGATCAGAAAGGTCAATGATTGAGTCATGCAGGTGGGTTCCATAGAGTATGTCCTCATCAGTGATGAGGGGGAACCAGAAGGAGGTAGCCATGCAAGAAGAGATGGAATCTCTACAGAAAATGGCACGTACAAGCTGGTTGAACTTCCAAAGGGTAAAAGACCACTCAAATGTAAGTAGGTCTTTAAACTCAAGAAGGATGGAGATGGTAAGCTGGTTAGATACAAAGCTCGATTGGTGGTCAAAGGCTTCGAACAGAAGAAAGGTATTGATTTTGACATAATTTTCTCACCTGTTGTCAAAATGACTTCTAGTCGAACAATTTTGAGCTTAGCAGCTAGCCTAGATCTTGAAGTGGAGCAGTTGGATGTGAAAACTGCATTTCTTCATTGAGATTTGGAAGAGGAGATTTATATGGAGCAGCCAAAAGGATTTGCTCTGGAAAGAAACACATGGTATGCAGATTGAATAAGAGT
Source organism: Nicotiana knightiana (assembly GCA_005239525.1). Lineage (NCBI taxonomy): Eukaryota > Viridiplantae > Streptophyta > Magnoliopsida > Solanales > Solanaceae > Nicotiana > Nicotiana knightiana. The sequence continues at coordinate 43,981 of ML407858.1, read as the reverse complement.
CTTTATGGATTGAAACAGGCACCAAGGCAGTGGTACATGAAGTTTGACTCATTCATGAAAAGTAAACATACATAAAGACCTATTCTGATCCATGTGTATACTTCAAAAGATTTTCTGATAACAACTTTATTATATTATTGTTGTATGTGGATGAAATGTTGATTGTAGGAAAAGACAAGGAACTGATTACAAAGTTGAAGAGAGATTTGTCCAAGTCATTTGATATGAAGGACCTGGGCCCAGCACAACAAATTCTTGGTATGAAGATAGTTCGAGAGCGAACAAGCAGAAAATTGTGGCTATCTCAGGAGAAGTACATTGAACATGCACTGGAATGCTTCAACATAAAGAATGCTAGGCAAGTCAGCACGCCTCTTGCTAGTCATCTAAAGTTGAGCAAGAAGATGTGTCCTACAACAATGGAGGAGAAAGGGAACATGGCTAGAGTTCCTTATTCTTCAGCAATCGGAAGCTTGATGTATGCAATGGTATGCACCAGACCTGATATTGCTCGTTCACTTGGTGTTGTTAGCAGATTCCTTGAAAATCCTGGAAAGGAACATTGGGTTGACTTTGGAAAGGCTACTAAGGACCGGGTGAAGAATGAAAAACGTCCGCTAAAGGAAGCAGTCAAGTTGATACTCAGGTACCTAAGAGGTATTATAGAAGATTGCTTGTGTTTTGGAGGATCTGATCCAATCATGAAGGGATACACGGATGCTGATATGGCAGGTGATCTTGATAATCGTAAATATACTATAGTATACCTGTTCATATTTTCAGGGGCCCTATATCATGGCAGTCAAAGTTGTAGAAGTGTGTTGCACTCTCTACAACTGAAGCAGGGTATATTACCGCTACCGAAGCTGGCAAGGAGATGGTTTAGCTGAAACGGTTCCTTCGAGAGCTTGGACTACATCAAAACGAGTATGTCGTCTATTGTGACAATCAAAGTGCAATATACCTGAGCAAAAACACATGTATCATGCAAGGAAGAAGTATATCGACGTGATCACTAGATTCGAGAAAGAATAGAGGATGGATCTATACAGGTCAAGAAGATCCATACTAGTGAGAATCCTTCGGATATGCTGACCAAGGTGGTACCAAGAGACAAGTTCAATCTATGCAAAGAACTTGTCGGCATGCACTCAAACTACAATGCCTTGCTACCTCCTCTAGATGAATGATACTGGAGGGGGAGATTGATGGGGTCCATCTCATTCAAAATCCAAAGTAATAGGCATGTGCCTAAGGAAAATACTTGGTTGAGAATTTCTTTGGTTTGGCAGCCAACGTTGAATTTTTTTGGTTTGGTAGCCAACATTGTTGAATTGTTAACATTGAAGAAAATGAAGGAAAAGTGTGTGCAAATTATCAAATATAGTAGGCTTCAGAGAGTGTGGCTTCGACTATAAAAGGAGAGCTTCGGCTCTCATTTCTACGCACCAACAAAGAGAGAAATAAAGAGTGAGGCAATATTGTAGTGAGGTGGAAATATCAAAAGAGGATTATTTATTTTGAGTATTGTAGTGGTCCTTAGAGTATTTTACTCGGACCTACAAAGTGTAAAATTCCTTGATATAGTGATATTAGTTGCTCCTCTCGGGGCCGTGGTTTTTTCCATTATTCCAAAGGGGTTTTCCATGTAAAAATCTTAGTGTCGTTGTCACTTTTTTATTCTTTTTAATTATCGTATCTCGGTGCTACGTTATTATTCTGCTTTATTACCGTGAATATTATTTCTTTAGGGGGTTTATTCCCAACAATAAACTGATTTGGTACTAAACAGGCCATTGGGGTTAAGGTTCCAGATTAGCTTATCCTCAACACAGGTGGAGGTGGGAATGAAAGTGTTTTGGATAATCATGATGATGTCATGGGGGATTGGATAGGGAATGGAGCTAAAATCCCAAACCCTATTGGAGTACATTTCATTTATCTTGGTGTTCATGTCACTGTGGTGCCATGGACCATTAAGGATTTTATCCAGTGGCTACATCTTGAGAAGCCATGTGTCAGTAAGGAATCTAAGCCTATCCTCTTCGTGAACCATCCATCTAGTGCAATTTGGGCATACCTTCCATTCCTTCTGAACATATTTTCAGGTCCTACTTTTAGCCTTAACCCTGTTCCCCCCCTCCACTGAAGTGCTTTTCCATGAGCACCCTAGCCCAGATGAATGTAGTATTATTGTAGAGTCTAAAAGCAAGATTGGTGTGGCATGTTTTGTTCTTTAGATGGGCATGCTGGAGGCCCACTTGACCATGTATAGCTTCCTTTTTGAAGGAGTTGTACCCCAAATAAAATTCCTTTGGATTTTGTCAATTTGGTTGGTAATATGGGAGGATGACTGGATGTATTGCATTACATGGTTTGGAATGCTACTAAGGCAAGATTTGGCCAGAGTGGTTCGACCAGCCATGTTCTAGAACTTGATTTTTCACCCTGTCATTCTACTATTGAGGTTATCTATGATGAATTGGAAGTTACTATTCCTAGGCCTTCTGTTGAAGATGGGGAAACCTAGGAATTTCCCAAAGTCTCTAGTACATTTGATACCTAAAATGGAACTGCATGTTGTGGCACACTCTTCCTGGCAGTTGGAAGAAAAAATCACTTTAGATTTCTGGAGGTCGACTTTTTGGACGGATGCAACATTGAAATTATCCAAGATGGATAAGATTGTCTCACAATTTCTTTTATTGGCTCTAAACATACTTAGGTCATCAGCAAAGAACATGTGAGAGATTCTAGGCCCTCCCCTGTTGATGTTGATAGGAAAAAAATCCTTATTAGTTACAGCATTGTCAATATTTCTGGAAAGCCTTTTCATGCATATGATGAACAAATAGGGTGACATGGGATCCCCCTGCCTAATGCCTCTACTAGGATTGAAGTAATCAGTTTAGCTACCATTGACAAGAATAGAGATGGAGCTTGTAGTGAGACAGAACATGATTAAGGTGGTTAGTTTAGTGGGAACGTTGAAGAAAAGAAGGGATTCTCTGATGAAAGACCATTCTAACCTATCAAAACCTTATCTAAGTCCACTTTTAGGCTCATATTGGCATTCTTACCTTTCATGTTTTGGAAGTGGGTAATGTACTCTTGGACCATAATGGCATTATCAACAACTGTTCTATTGGCTAAAAAACTGCCTTGAGTAGGGCCAATGATGTTTTGAAGCAAAGGTTGATTCTATTGACAATGATTTTAGTGATCAGCTTATACAGGGTGTTGCACAAACCTATTGGCCTAAAGTTTTCCAGCATTGTGGCATTAGGGCACTTTGGGATTAGGCAGAGATTGGTTTTGTTTATTTCAGTATGGATTATAAAAGTGGAAAAGACAATGTGGTGGAATTGGATTACCTTGCCAGAAACTATGTGCCAGTACTTTTGATAGAAGAAAGGGTGAAGGTCATAAGGACCATGTGCTTTCATGGCCTTGAAGGAGAAAAAGGCACACTTGATCTCAGAGAGCCTAAGAGAGGAGTCAATGGTGCTCTGCTACCTGGTAGTCAGGACATTAGCACTATCAATAATGTGGCTCTTGTTTAGCATTGATCTATGGTGTTCAGTGGTTAGCATCTCCCTCACTTAACCAATTAATTCAGGATTTAAGCATCCATGATTCTTCTTCACTCCTAAGAATGACAGAGAAATCTTGCTGGAGCTTGGATTCAAGCTCCTGAAGAAAGTTACTAAAGGGGTAGGCATTTGACTTCTGAATGCCAGAAAGTCTAGCAAGGATCTGCATTTTCCTATGGAAATGTTGCCAAAGACATGATTATTCCAATCAGCCACCCTATTGGTAAAAGCAGAGGTAGCTTTTAGGATATCAGTATTGGTTGCAATACTATCTTCCACAAGAGGAAAGAAGTCAGGGTGGTTGCTCCACATAAATTCAAACTTAAAAGGCTTGTTGGCTCTACTCTGACTTTGCTGGATTAGACTTAAAAGAAGAGAACAACGATCTGGGTGGGTCCTAAGAAGATGGGTAACAGTTGATTCAAGAAACTCCTCTATCCAATCATAAGTTGCAAAGAACCTATCAAGTCTTTCTAGGATAGGTTTCTTATTGGAGTATATTTTATTAGACTAATTATATTTTGAACCTTTAAACCCTAGATCAACTAATTGCAATTGTTCAAGCATTTCTAGAATCTGTAGCTTCTATTAGTGTTCAAGCTATTACCCCCAAACTTATACCTGCCTTTTAGTATTTCATTGACCCCTCCCCCCCCCCCCCCCCCCCAATAAGCCAACTACTGTCGTAGATAAAATCTAGGTCCTCTAGTGTGTTCCAGAGCTTATTTCTATTATTAAGACAATTACTCACATATATAGCAGAAAAAATCCATTTAGTGGATGAGGGGAGTACATTGACCATGGCATGCACCCCTTGTGGAGTAGTGGCTACTTCCTCTAACTTAAATAGATCATCTTTCCACACAAGCACAATCCCACCAGACTGTCTAACTGCAAGGGATTGGAATTGAGCATCAAACTTGAGCTTAGCTGTGAGGTGCTTGTGGTCTGCCATTCTAGTCTCCAGCAAGACGAGCATGGAAGGGTAATAGAGCTTTACCATAGATGCATAGTGCCTACGGAACTCAACACTATTTCCCCTCTAGCATTCTGTATTATGAAATTCATTAATAAGGGTTTTTGGGTTGGAGCCTTCCTTTTGATTCCATTCCCCTTGTTCATTGGGGTTGGCTTCAGCATACCCATTAGAGGGACCAGAGTAACTGTTGAGTTTTGAGTTTGGAAATGAGTGCACTCGGAGATCGAATTTGCAACTTATGAGCTTTTTGGGGCACAGAGCAATAAGCATTTCTCCTAACTACTCTTTGAACTCTATCTTCAAGGGTTCCTACATGAGGAAGGCCTTTGTCTTTGGCATCCCCAGTTTTTTTAACATATTCTTCAGGTCCATATTGGACTGCCTGAGGTAGTCCAATACCATGGTGGTGCCCCTGCTCAGTAGATCGATGGGTGAGAGTGGTTGGGATGGTGGCTGAGGAAATTGGACTATTGGTGGCTAGAGTTCGAAGGTTGGAGATGGGACTGGAGTCTCCAGGTTAATGAGGGGAAGAAGGGTATGGTCTGGCAAAGGTGGATCATGAGTGTGTTGAGTTCCTCCGTAGATAAGGGTTGTTAGTTCCCCATGTACTGGGCTTGGAGTAAGGTGGACATCCATAACTAGTGTCCAAATTTTTTCAGACCCTAGTGGAGGAGCTGTGTGGCCAGTCGAGCTAGGTACCTGGGATTTTCGATGATCGGGACAGACCCTACCATCATTTGTAGGTTTTGGGTGTGTCCCTGGAATCCCATTTACAACCATGTCTCCAGCATGAGCTCGGAGGAATTGGGGTGGAGGAGATGGTTAACGGTATTGTGGCTTGTGTTTGGGAAGGTGAATTGTTATTTTCCATTAGAAAGATCAGAGTGAAGGGGACTTTTGGTGTGGCTTGGAGGAAAGGAATAGGAGGGAGAAGCATTATAATCCATCTCTTCTTTGGGTTTCGTGTGAGAGGATTTGTCCGTTGTAATAAATCTTGAGGGATTGATAGGGGGTGTCACCTCATTGACAGTATTGGTTATTATGTTTGTAACAGACACTTGATTACCTCCACTAAAAGAGGCAACATCGAGGAAGAGATGGGGGCAGATTGTGTGTTGCGCAGGCGCATGCAAATTAAAGTGGCCTTTCATTAATGTGTGAGCCATTTTTGGATGGGATTGTGCTGACAAGAGATCTCTTTCCAAAAGGGAGATACTCTCTTTTTGTGTAAGAGTACACGATTTGGGGGGAGCAGAGTCAAGGGGGGAGGGGGGTGGAATCTTCGATCCCATTTTTGTAGATTGTAATTGGATTTTTAGGAATGGAGATATCCCCTAAAGTGACATCTTTTGGGATTGTTCCTGACTTAGGAAAATGCCGTTTTAGCCCAGTCAACTTTGCTTGTGGGGCTTCTCTTGTTTTGACTTGGCCCACTTGTAAAGATGGTACTTTATCAGAGTTGGGTCTTAAAGAAATCAAGTCTTATTGGTTCTCCATAGCGCACTCCATAGAGCCCAAGTGTTCACCTGGGGCCAGATGTTCGTGGGCTGCTACCGCCGGTAGTGGTGGAAGCCAGGTCGAGAAACGTACATGTGGCTTCACTATACCACTTTACTTGGGTTGTGGGTTGCTCCGATATTGCCCCGGCTGGCCTTTGTAAGCAATTTCCTTTTCCTTTTTTGTTTCGCTTGAATGAGACCGTTTGGCACAATGAGTCTTCGCTAGGGACTGTACCAACGTTTGTGGTTGTAGGATTTGGGTTAACTGAATTGTTGGTTTCATTGGCCTTGAGGGTGAATGGGCAGTAGCGTAGCGTATGGTCAATTATCCCACGTATCTTGCAGATAATCCCTTCCTCTCGTATAGGATGGATTGATTGCGGGTGTTGTTGGTGACAGCGGTAGTGATGGGGATGTCTAATGGAACCGGGACACAGATCATAGCATACCCCCCCCCCAAGGGTAGAGGAGGTCATGTATCTATTTTCAGTAATTTTCAAACTTATTGCCCACTTTCTCGAGGATCGTCCAATCATAGAATTTCGTTGGGATCTGTGGGAGTTTGATTCAAATTGTTTGTAATAGCAAGCTTGGATTCCACTGGGACAAAGTTTGGTTCATATTTCCATATAGATAGGAAGTGGTCTGTTACAAACCAGGGTCCATCTGCCAGGGTTTTGTTCATGCTTGCTTCTAGGTTGAATTTGACGATGAAGAAGCCCCAACCCTAGTTGATTAGTGTTAGGGGTTCAATGGGCTTCCAAAGATGTGCAAGCTTTTCTCGCAGTAACTAGTGGGGAATTTTCCTCCCAAATAGTTTCCCTCTTAGGGAGTATCTCCAGGGTAGGTATAACATGTTCTTGTCCTCCTTTGACAAACGGATATGGATATTCCCCGCATTTAATTCGAACAGGGGAGAGGAGTGAGTTAGTTCATATGAAGTGGAGGACATCAGATTCTTTTCTAGTAGGATCTCTTTGAAAGAGTTTGTTTGAGGGGTGTTCTCTTTCATCTTAAATTGGGAGGCCTCCAAAGGGGGGTCTCGTGGTTCCGATGGGATTTTGGAGGATGGATCCTCCACGGGGGTGGGGATGTGGCCTTGCTAGTGATATTTGGTTACAGAGTGGAGAGAGGTGTGGTTTTTTCTCTCTCTAAACTACTACGAGGCAATTTTGGATCCTAATTCCTAGGTTACAATAGGTTGTAATCGAAAGTTTGCTTGATGAGTGAAGTTGAAATCATACAAGTGCAAGTTGTGGTTTTTAATCCCGTGAGTTGGGAGTTTTCCACGTAAAATACTGCGGTGCCATTTACTTACTACTTTGTGTGTGTTCTGTGGGTACTGATAGTGAACCAGGTTCTCTATACAGTTTGGTGGACTCTTAGTTACATCAGTTAGGTTTTTCTTATGCAAAGAAGAGAAACATTAAAAATAGGGTATATATATATATATCACATTCCATGCACTACTTAAGCAATGTAGTACCATTTCTTTACTTTTAGTTAAAATTTTCAAGGAGCGTATTCTTTATTTAGTTTAAATAAAAATGAATTGTCGAATCAACCAATTGAATCAAAATTAAATAAAATTCAAAACCAGAGAAGAAAATGTGAAGTGTGAACCATATCAGATTTAATTCTATTACAATTTTTAAGAAGTTGAGTATCAAAACACCAAATTAAAGTTTTTCCAAAATTATAACGTCGTCTTAGTTCCAGAATTCAAAAAGAATAAATAACAAAAAAGAAAACATGATATGATTGTTAGAAAATCATTATCATTAATAAATATTTTATACGTATAAAAATAAATTTTAAAAATATTAAGCACGAATCGAAAAATCATTGTATATTTGCCAAAACTCGACATCCACGTGTAAGCGATGTGGCTGCCATGCCATCTAAAATTGTCACTTTTAGGTGACGGTGATATGGGATGGCACGCCTCTCATATATGTATGTGTGTGCGTCCACGTTGCATCTGATCTTAGCATATAATTATGTAGTGCCTTTTTCGAATGGCTTTTTGAAATTAATTTTTCGACACGTGTATACCATAACTAGTTTCATATTATGCATGGCAAATTATATGTTACGCCCGCAATATTACGTTAATATTTTGTCTTACAGTATTATATTATAATAATATTATACTTTGCAGTATTACATTACGACGATGTTGTACCATGTAATATTGTACGTTGAATTTGTCGTAAGGTTATTGACATCAGTCCAATGAAAAGATTATTTGGAAATTATAAGGATTATGCTATTTCAAACAAGTGATAAGTAAATTCGGGAAAGAGAGTGAGAGCAAATCAAAGAAAATGAATTTTCGTCCAAGTTTGGCATGTTGGGATAAAATACGGCCTGAGCTAAAATACTCGATATTTATGGATTAGTGCCGTACGAGGTATCACATGACCATGATAATAAGGTGTGTTAAAAGTAAATAATATTTTAAGTAAGTTGAGATAATTCTTAATTATGTGAATAATTGGTTAATTATTGAATTTTATGGGAAATTAACAATTTAATTAAGGTGATTGATGTTTAATTATATGATAGGGATAAGATCCACAACGTGGCAGCCCAAAGAGGCATTTAAATATGACTCCTAATCTTATATTCAAGGTGTCACTTTAAGAAGAATGTATGAAGCTAAAAACCTCAAAACTAAATCCACGTATCATTGAGTCACCTTGGTTCTTTTGTCTGTTCTTTGGGAATTTTCCAAATTTTAACAAGAATATCAATGAGTTACAATGCCCAAAACGTGAAATGTCACCATGTCCAAACGTGAAACTCTCTGCAAGGATACAATGTCCAAACGTGAAATTGACTTAAATGCTACAAGGTACAACATGAAACGCTAATTCAAAGAAAGCCCGATATAATTTTTTCTCAAGAATATCATACGGATTTTTCTCCACTCCAGGTATGTTAAGGCTATTCCTTCTTTCTTTTGGCATGGTCCAAATTATACGGAAGAAACGAACAAACTCATGATTTCCGTAAATTACTCTATTCATAGAAATACTAGGGGTGTCTATATTCTTGATTCCCCATGTGAAGAATTATTATTATCTTCTGTTCATGGGTCTCGAAAATACGTATGTTGGTAAAGTTTATTTCACGATATTAATCAGAGGCATAATGGCCTTATGACGTACCGAGAGATTTTATTGACGTATTTCATATGCATTTCATGCATTTACATATGCACATTGAACCATGACCAGATGGCGTTATATATGTGTATATATGTAAATGGGATATGGGAAAAGGTTACGGCGTTATATGCGCACCACCACCTGATCAGCTGGTATATGATGCTAATATTACCCACAGTGGTTGAAATATGGTTCAAACGGCGTTATATACACGTATAAATATATGTATATTCAAACGGTGTTATATACGCGTATATATGTATGTATATATATGTATATGGGATATGGGAAAGGTTATGGCGTTATATACGCACCACCACCTGATCAGCTGGTATACGATGATGATTTTGCCCACAGTGGCCGATATGATATGATGGGATGCCCTCAGAGGCTGATGATGTTATGAAACATGTACCTATGCACGACATGACATTCATATGCATATGCATGACGCTAAAAGTAATTTATGATTTACAAAGCTATTCAGGCTTACAGGTTGAGTCATGTGCTCTATATTTCTTCCATGTCTCTTATGTACTTATTTATGTGCCTTACATACTCGGTACATTATTCGTACTGATGTCCCTTTTGCCTGGGGACGCTGCGTTTCATGCCCGCAGGTCCCGATAGACAGGTCGAGAGCCCTCCAAGTAGGCTATCACCTCAGCGGAAGATGTTGGTGCGCTCCATTTGCTTCGGAGTCGCTTGTTTGGTTAGTATGATTTAGACGGGTATTGTTTGGTATGACTGGACTCTATCCCGACCTTTATGACATTTATGTACTCTTAGAGGCTTGTAGACATATGTCGTATACGTAAAATATTGTACGGCCTTGTCGGCCTATGTTTTGACTTTGTAAATGATTATGTTGGCCTATTAGGACTGTATGTCACGTGTATATGATAATGTAATAAGAAATACACGTTGTTGGTACTCGGTCGAGTAAAGTATCGAGTGCCCGTCGCGGCCCATCGGTTTGGGTCGTGACAAAAGTGGTATCAGAGCAGTTTTGTCTTAGGGAATCTACAAGCCGTGTCTAGTAGAGTCTTGCTTATGGGTGTGTCGTGCACCACACTTATAAGCAGGAGGCTACAGAGCATTTAAGACTGTCACTCTTTTTTCTTACTCTAGATCGTGTGGTAGAGCTTAGTTGTAAAAACTCAATTTCATAAACTCTATCTTATGCATAATACGACGATACCTACATCCAGAAGGATGGTTGGTAGAGATATAGCTTTGGAAGAGTAGAGTTAGAGAAACTCGAGTTTGCATCATTCCTATGATGGATAAATGTGAGGCTTTCAGCAGAACATGTGTGCACCTTACATGTAAGCTTCTTGATAAAGAGCCTTAAGGCAAGAATATCTATCCACCTCTATGGTGAAAAGCAATGAGAGATTCAGAAGATAGATACAAGCTTCAACAAGTAAAAGGAGCAAGATGAGAAGGGTACGAGGTACCCGGTTAATAAGATTATCGGTATTTTCAACTCTTGCAGAAAAGTATAAGCATTGTGACTTACCTTCAACAGTAACAAACGTATGTAGAATTGACCACACCCATCTCAGTTATACCTTATTGGGGGACTAACATGTGTAGTTTAAGAAAATGACAAGATATTAGGATCCAGCTGGGGTTAGAGTAACCCAAAATGGTAAATGGATTGTTTGTGTTAGTTGACGTTTTCGAGGGATATTACAAAGGTGTTAATAAATCTCCTTATGAGGCACCCAGATGGTGCGCTCTAGAATATTACAATTAGATGTGAATAATGTATGAAAAGAAATCAAAAAATAAAAAAATAAAAAAATCAGAAGATGGGCACGGAAAGACTGGAAGGGATAATATTACCTTCGTGTGACTCGCATCCCTAGTAGAGCGAGAACGTTAAGCAAACCCAAGAGCCACTGGATGGAGCAAGGGAAGCTAAAAGCAAAAGAATATCTTGTTCGAGTTCTCAGAATAAAGTGATAGACATAAATGTTAGCGGGAAGTAAGAAAAGAGTTAATGAAGCATTATGAGTAAGATATGATACATGGATGACAACGGTGGATCAAAAAGATGACAGAGTCTATAGTCAATTGAAGGAAAAGACGAGAGGTGACAGGCTTTGAAATAACAAAAGAGTATAGGCCATAAAGTCATATTCTCATTTCAAGAAATAAGTTCATGATTCCAACGCGACTACCAGAAGGAAATGTTAGACTCCAGAACAATAGAAATCAGTAGGGGCTGGTGAACAAGATAAATTAAACATGAATTAAGGACTGAGTGATTGGATAATAGTCAGCATTATGAGAATTTCAGATTTCGTTCGGCGATAATATAGTGGACAACAGAAGAAGATTCATGAGAAATTCAGAGAATAGTCATTCAGAAAGACGCTTCCCTAAAGTAAGCAATGCAAGCCAAGTTAAGTTTAAGGATCATCGGTGCACTAAGTGTCACCCTCATGAGTAACGAATTTCGTCATCCTCGGTGCAGAAGGATTATCGCAAGGTGAGTAAGGATCATCAATGATGTGAAAAGACGATAAAGATAAACAGGTAAAACATCTATAGATAAATCGTCGTAGCTCTAAATCTCAGTACTCCCCTAAAGGGGGGAATATGGAGTGATGTGGCATTAAGTCAGAATTAAGTAGTTCTAGTAATTATGGAATGGTAAAGGAGGAATGTGATAAAAAATGAGAAAGGAATGAGATTTCACTTATTCAAACCCTACAGATATGCTACAAGTTATGCAAGAACGGCGTCAAGGGGAGGAAGTAAGGGTTCCTTCCCGGGATGTTATTGATAGATAAGGAGCCAGTATGAGACATAAGTTAGGACAAATGATATAGCCCAAGAAAGATTACGTGAAAATATTAATATGAGGACGGTCCAACGAATAGTTAGCAGTTGATTCAGAAAGAGCCTAGTTATGGCTAGACAAAAGGATACAGACAAATCAACAGATCACACAAGATAAATATAGTGAACCCCAACATAGAGAATTCAGCCTTGTAGTAATGTCATTATAATACTTGAGATATATTCAGATAGGAGTCGGGGTAGTTAAAGTTACCGTATGAATGCTACGGGAATAAAAGAGAGTGTCACTGGGAAGACAATCAAAATATCAGTTCAGAAACAACCCTACAAGCACAAGGGCATGTAGGTAAGAAACTACGGATAATTATAGGCAAGGAAGGATATCAAAAGGTCTATAATAAGCTCACAGTTTTACAAGAGTCGAGGGTTCTCCCTAATTACTACAACGAAAGACTAGCTGAGGAAATATAGAAGAAGGCTTTAACCTAAGCACAACGACCTAAAGAAGAAATGGTCGTGTAACAACAGTTTCATAACAACATTGTAAGCACTCCACAGGAAAATGACACCTACCGTGGCTAATGAAAGGGAAGTAAAATAAAAAGTAATATTTGAGATTATATGAGTTGCACGAAAACTCTGGCATTCGTGGGAACTAAGATAAGCTAAGTATGCACGCAACAAGAGAGCAGAAAGACCAAGAAAAGTAATTGCTTAGATTAAAGAAATCTAAGAAGGAACGAAAGGAATTATTCGATCAATGATCCCGAGTTTGTGACGTTATGAACGCACTTAAGAGTTTGGAGTTTTATACCTGTAGCATATACAACCGTAGAAGATTCTGATATACGTTAAAATAAAGAATTGATCCCAGGTCATAGACGAAGGATTGAATTGTTAGAGGATTGTATCAGGGATATCCCTCAGCGCTCATGAAAGGCTAAAGTAATAACTAATACCAGGAGCCATAGATCGAAAGATAGCTTAAGCCTACATAAAGGTTGATCAGAAAGAAGGGGAAACTAAAGAGTGACATCGACTAAGTAAAACAGGAGTGGACCAAGAGAATTATGGACCTCAGGATCACTCTTAAATAGAAGAGGTATAAGAGAGATGGTATAGTAGCCATATCTTATAACGGCTCTATGATGGAGCCAACTGAAGGGTACCGGCCTCATAAGAAGTCGGTATGAAGCTCTCACCAGACTGTGTGAGCTTCAGGTTATGGAGGTAAATTATACCTATGTGGAAGGTAGGTCATGAAAGAGATAGAACATGTGATGTTTGACTTTAAGGTAAGTAAGGTAAAGGTGAACAACGTACCAGATTATCAAAATCAGAAGGTTGAGAATAGTCCATACTTCGGATAGAAAGCTAGAAGTACGGGGATTCAATATCCAGGAATGATAGCGGCATCACCAGCGACATATCTTCCAGCCTAATGTTTCGGTATAATATAAGAGAATCTATGATGCAAGCAAGTTTAAGGAAGGTTGCGTATAGTATAAATAGATACATAGAGGTCACAAGCTAAAGTATAGTGAAGCGACGAGGTTTTTTGACATGAGTAAGGATGAGAAAAGGCGAGTAAGAAGGTGACGAGAATGTATAAGTCCTCGAGATTAAGCCTATGAAAACAAGAGATCTAATGGTCTCTCTAAGTTATAGAAAGTTCAGTATATCCTGAATGAACTCAAAGGAATCTAAGACTAATAGCATCTAGAGTGGAATGAGGGTGTGATTGTGATAGATAAAGGATGACGTTTGGGCCTTCGTTTGAGAAATGACTTGAAGAGGATTTCATGAGTTGTACGGAATTAAAATACCCATGAAAGGTGAGTCATATTGGGATGCTATAAAATACAGTTATGGAAGTATAGTATCGCCCCTAGGTGGATCAATATAATTACCCCAGATATCCCTAATGAGACGTGAGCCCTAGCGGCAGTGTTAAATAAGAGATCAAGTTATCAGTAGTAGATGATGAATTAACATTAAGGTGAATCAACAATAGATGGATGGAAGTTCAACAGTATGAGATGAAATTAGACCATCAGTCTTAAGGATAAACAATGAGAATAACCTGGAGTTGGTTGCAGACCTCGCTAACGATAAATCGAAGTAAGAATTATGGTATAGTATGACCTACGTAGATACAGTAAAGTCATACGAATGGATAACCGGGTCTATGAAATAAGATATAGCCATATTCGCAAGTTCTAAAAAGTATCGAGCGAAGAACTTCAGTACACCTATAGATGCCCAGAGGGGCATCCGTTTAATCCTTGTATATCTTTATAAAATAAGGCCTAGAGATTGGATAAAAGTTGGAGGAAAAAGGGGAGAAAAGTCTCATAAGCGCACTTACAAGGCCAGTATCGTAGAGGCCGCATGATAGAAGGTAACAACAGTTACGAGATTGGAAAGAATTCGATCACAAGTCATGACATGGGAAAGAGGCCTAAAGGGAGGAATCTCTTGGCCTTTGGATTTATTCAAAGAACAGTTGCCTAAATGGAAAGAAGAATATTAAAGTATTCGCAAGAGCTATGGGTTATGAGAATGATAAGTGCATCAGTCAACATTCGAGGACGAATGTTCCAAAGGGGGGAATGATGTTACGCCCTCAATATTACGTCAATATTTTGTCCCGCAGTATTATATTACGATAATATTACGCCTTGTAGTACTACATTACGATGATGTTGCACCCTGTAGTATTGTACATTGAATTTGTCGTAAGGTTATTGACATCAGTCCAAGGAAAAGATTATTTGGAAATTATAAGGATTATGCTATTTCAAACAAGTGATAAATAAATTCGGGAAGGTGAGAGGGGGAGCAAATCAAAGAAAATGAATTTTCGTCCAAGTTTGGCATGTTGGGATAAAATACGGCCCGAGCTAAAATACTCGATATTTATGGACTAGTGCCGTACGAGGTACCACATGACCATGATAATAAGGTGTATAAGGTGTGTTAAAAGTAAGTAGTATTTTAAGTAAGTTGAGATAATTCTTAATTATGTGGGTAATTAATTAATTATTGAATTTTGTGGGAGATTAACAATTTAATTAAGGTGATTGGTGTTTAATTATATGATAGGGATAAGATCCACAACGTGGCAGCCCAAAGAGGCATTTTAAAATGACTCCTAATCTTATATTCAAGGTGTCACTTTAAGAAGGATGTATGAGGCTACAAACCTCAAAACTAAATCCACGTATCATTGAGTCACCTTGGTTCTTTTGTCTATTATTTGGGAATTTTTCAAATTTTAACAAGAATATCAATGAGTTACAATGCCCGAAACGTGAAACTCACTGAAATGCTACAAGGTACAATATGAAACGCTAATTCAAAGAAAGCTCGGTATAATTTTTTCTCAAGAATATCATACGAATTTTTTCCCACTTCAGGTATGTTAAGGCTATCCCTTCTTTCTTTTGGCATGGTCTAAATTATACGGAAGAAACGAGCAAACTCATGGTTTTCATAAATTACTCTATTCATAAAAATATTAGGGGTATCTATATTCTTGATTCCCCATGTGAATTATTATTATCTTCTGTTCATGGGTCTCGAAAATACGTATGTTGGTAAAGTTTATTTCATGATATTAATCAGAGGCATAATGGCCTTATGACGTACCGAGAGATTTTATTGACGTATTTCATATGCATTTCATGCATTTACATATGCACATTGAACCATGACCAGATGACGTTATATATGTGTATATATGTAAATATATGTATATGGGATATGGGAAAAGGTTACGACGTTATATACGCACCACCACCTGATCAGCTGGTATATGATGATAATGTTGCTCGCAATGGCTGAAATATGGTTCAAACGGTGTTATATACACGTATATATGTATGTATATTCAAACGGTGTTATATACGTGTATATATGTATGTATATATATGTATATGGGATATGGAAAATGTTATGGCATTATATACGCATCACCACCTGATCAGCTGGTATATGATGATAATGTTGCTCGCAATGGCTGAAATATGGTTCAAACGGTGTTATATACGTGTATATATGTATGTATATATATGTATATGGGATATGGAAAATGTTATGGCATTATATACGCATCACCACCTGATCAGCTGGTATACGATGATGATTTTGCCCACAGTGGCTGATATGATATGATGGGATGCCCTCAGAGGTTGATGATGTTATGAAACATGTACCTATGCACGACATGACATTCATATGCATGACGCTAAAAGTAATTTATGATATATAAAGCTATTCAGGCTTACAGGTTGAGTCATGTGCTCTATATTTCTTCCATGTCTCTTATGTACTTATTTATGTGCCTTACATACTCGGTACATTATTCGTACTGACGTCCCTTTTGCCTGGGGACGCTGTGTTTCATGCCCGCAGGTCCCGATAGACAGGTCGAGAGCCCTCCAAGTAGGCTATCAGCTCAGCAGAAGATGTTGGTGCGCTCCATTTGCTTCGGAGTCGCTTGTTTGGTTAGTATGATTTAGACGGGTATTTTTTGGTATGGCGGGACTCTATCCCGACCTTTATGACATTTATGTACTCTTAGAGGCTTGTAGACATATGTCGTATACATAAAAGATTGTACGGCCTTGTCGGCCTATGTTTTGACTTTGTAAATGATTATGTTGGCCTATTAGGCATGTATGTCACATGTATATGATAATGTAATAAGAAATATATGTTACGTTGGTACTCGGTCGAGTAAGGTATCGGGTGCCCGTCGCGGCCCATCGGTTTGGATCGTGACATTATAAAATAATATTAGAACAAAACTTTGAGTATATAATTATACATTAATGGAAAAAGTAAATTTTTTTGTGATAGATTTATGTGATTTGTCACATATTAAATAATTATATATGAAGTGCTTAATCTATCAAAAACATATGAAGTCTAGAAAAATTTATCATCTTGGTTAATTCGAACTAATTACATTGTCATTAGCACGACAATATAGATATTTAATGTAAGATATATATAAAAATTAAATTTAGACGGCATCCAAACATGAGTTATGGTACTATACAGTAACTATCACTACTTAGTTTACTCCCCTTCTAAATTTTTCTTGCGTATTTTGATTTCAACAATAAAAGCTCAAGTGTCTATTTAGGAAAATGCGAATGTTGGCACTCTTAGTTCTCATATATTTCATGTAAAAATAATAAATAGTCGAGATATATTTTTGTAAGGATTAGCCCAACAGATACATTTAACCAACATCTTTGACTTTTATATTCAATTAATATTAGTACCCGCGTGATGTGCGGACAAATTATTTCAAATTGCAATGTAGGTTATTTGAATCATGTGCAAATAATCTGAAAATATAAATATCTTAGATAAAAAATATATAACATGAGAATTTAATTATGAAGCTGGATATGAAATTATTGTTCAAATCTCGTAGTAAACATCCAATCTTTTTAATATATATTTGTAGCAACCTAACCTCTTGATTTTAGTACTTGCATTTTGTTCTGCTATCTATATTAAAGAATACTAAATATGTCATGTTGTGGTTTGTCTTGTTCGAGCACATTAGATCATATTATTTTAACAAAATTCTTACTATCACTTTATTTTTATCTGAAAGTCAAATATGTCTTATTCATCACATCATTTTTACGTAAATTCTTTTTTTGTCCTTTTTTTAAATAGTTATTGTATTATTTATTATTTAAGATTATTATAATACCATATAATTTTTTATTAGCTTATAATTCAATTAATGTCTTGCTATTATCCTTTTAATAGTATTTAATAAATAAATGTTTTATTCTTGAAATTTGGTATTTTTTTATGTTTTTATCCTCTTATTCATAGTATTTTAATTATTTAAATTTACCAATAATATTTTTTAATATAATTAATTATTTTATTTTATCTATTTTTAAATTAATTTAAAGTATAAGTATCCTCACACTACCTCTATTTTATTTTATATATTCTCTTCCCTACTATAAATTTTAATTAGTTTTTATACTAATGTTTTACCTATAACCAAAATAATGTCATATTTTGTTTTAAATTATAACTTTTAATTAGTCTAAAATATTAATACAGAAGTTATTTGATTATCGTGTTCCAAATGTATTGAGTTCTCTTATAATTAATTTTGTATTAGATGCAGTTAAATTTTCTTTCTTTTTTAGCTATAAGATACAATTTAATTTTTAATTTTCATTAGTAAATTTTATTTAATCATAGAAAAGAAATTTCTTAATTGTTTGAACACTTTACTTGTATCATTATTTAATATCATTAAAAACTACTTTTCTTTACTAATATAACATAAATATATAATTTTTTAATTATAATATTGTCCGAAAATTTTAAAGTATTTAAAATTTAATAATATTTTTAAGTATTGTATATTTAATTTATTTTATTTTCTAAACATATGATTTATAAATGTCCTTACATTATCTCTAATTTATTTTTATTGTTCAATATTTTTAGGTTTTGATTTTACTATTAGATTTGAGTTATGTGGACTTACATTATGACTTTTCTTATCATAATATAAAAATCTTTATCATGTCAAATTTAAATAAGTTTACCCTTTTTCCTATGATAAAAAATCTGAATTTTTATTTTTTTTCTCTATTTATTCTTTATTTCTGATTTTATATTATTCAATATCTAATATTATCACATTGTCATGTGGATTTTTATTAACCCGTTTGAATTTAATATTTATTTTTACCACTCATTCTAATATAATATAGATAAAAATTTAAAATCTTTTTCATCTCAAATTCAAATATTTTTATCATTCTATTTTCTTAATTGGACCATATTTTCAAAGAATTATGTTGTGCTTTCAAACTTAAACTAACTGAACTCAATTCAAATATTAATCATAGAAAAATATTTTTTAATTGTTTGAACACATTATATCTAAATATTATAGTATATTCGTTTACACCATTTATCAATATTAATATGAATTTATTATTCTTGTTATTAAAATATCTTTTACTGATTATTTAATTTTTCTCTTACCTTATAAATAATTTGTATACTTTATGTAAGATCTTATCTTGCTGCTTGAATTTATTTAGTTTTTAAACTCAATAAATCTTTAATATCTTAAGTAAATTTTAGTTATATTTTATATTTTAACTTACTCCAAAGTATAAATAGTCAAGAGAGAATAATAAAATATCATCATCATTGATGAGAGCATGCTTCTCTAAGTTTGTGGCCATAAATATAATGGATGATTCAGAGAAACACGGGGTATTTGCATCTATACCTGCTTTTTATGTCACGTTTTAACTTGTATCCGCTTTGCAAAAAATATTGCAAGTGTACTCGCTTTTTCGCATAACTTCAGCATACGGGACTGAAGTAGCAAAGACAATCACGCAAAACTTCAGCATTCTAGTAGACGGACCTGAAATAGCAAGTGTGCTGAAGTTTTTATTTGTAATGATGAACTTAAGCATAGTAGCTGAAGTTTTGTTCTCTATTTGCTGAAATTTTTGTTTAACTTGTGCACGTCTTAACACAAAGCTTTTGTTTGTAATTGCTGAAGTTTTTGTTTTAGTAACTGACGAACTTTAGCTCTAAAGCTGAAGTTTTTGTTTTGTAACTGGCGAACTTCAGCTCTAGAGATGAAGTTTTTGTTTTGTAACTGGCGAAGAGCTGAAGTTTTTGTTTTGTAACTGGCGAAGAGCTGAAGTAGCTGAAGTTTTGTTCTCTATTTGCTGAAGTTTTTGTTTAACTTGTGCACGTCTTAACGCAAAGCTTTTGTTTGTAATTGCTGAAGTTTTTATTTTTGTAACTGACGAACTTCAACTCTTTTTGTTTTGTAACTGGCGAACTTCAGCTCTTTGTTTTTGTAACTAGCGAACTTCAGCTCTGATAAACATATTTATGGTAATCATCCCATGAACTGAAGTTCCATAGCAGCACCAACAACAGCAAAAGAAAGAAGAAGAAGAAGAAGAAAACGAAGGAGGAGAAGGAGGAGGAGAAAGGAGACTGAAGTTATTTAAAAAATGGGTACAAGTTAAAAGTTTAAAAAAAATGGGTATAAATTAAATGAGGGCGGCCAAATAGGACGTCCCGTGTAATTTTTACAGATAATAAAGGGCAAAAGTCCAAAATAGCAAAGTCGAAGAAGTGATTCACGGGTAGAAACTCCCCTTCTCTTTTAGAAAATAAAGCACCACAAAATCTTTAAATAAACTAAAATGGTCAAATATCCCTATCCAAAACAAACTGTCACAATTAAGTATAATACTAACTAGTGAGTCGTAAGAAGTTTGAACCTACAGTTATTGCTAAGTAAACAGAAAATTGAACTTAGGAGTATATTTTTGTTGGATATAGATAGATTAAGCACACAAACTTGTCTATCATCATGTTTATTAACTAATTATAGATGATGGTTTTGAGTCAATATCTTAGTAGCATTGAACGATAAAGAAGACAGGATGTCCAGAGACAACGAGTTGTTGACTCATTATATGATCACTAGATACTGTACGTACTGAATCAGTCCATACAGATACATTTGGTTGTTAATTTGCAACTGACATAAGAATATAAAAGCTGTATATAAGTTTCATTTAACTATGACATCAAGATATCTAACCATCATATGGTTATAAGAGAAAATGTAATAGCCAAGTTGTAGTGAAGAGATCTTATATCTTTGACAGTGCATAATCCATGACATCCACTAGAAAATCTGCAATCAAAGTTTCAGATTTATTAGAGCCCTCAAGTTGTAAAATACAGAAAGCTTTCGGCACTCGATTGTTCAAACTTATTGTGTTGAAAATAAATAAGAAAAGGAAACGGAGAGCTTGAATTGAATAAAAATGTGACTTAGTTCCTTTACCTGCATCTTCTTTAGTGAAACATAGTGGAGGTGTAATTCTGAAGACATTTCCATAGAATCCACCCTTGCCAACTAATACTCCCATATCTTCAAGCCAAATAGATGAACTTAGTTACTGCTACAAGATTTTATTATAGCCGTGTCAAAAGGATGAATATTCAAGAATAAATTTACCTTTTATCTTGTCCATGATATGCAGAGTTTCAGCTCTCGCAGGAGTTTTCAGTTCGCGGTCAGTGACTAGCTCAACGCCAAGCATTAGTCCTTTTCCCCTCACATCACCAACAACTGCATAAATGTCAATGTTGATGCTTTTGTTAATATAAGAACATAGGAGAATTATAGGATCTTGAGTTAGTGGATTCAGAATGAGTGTGATCTTATTATATGTATACATTTTAATTAGATTCAGGCAACTGTGCATTTCTATCCATTCTCATTCTGAATCCACTAACTCAATAAGATCACAGAAATGCAGAGTTGCCTTAAAAAGAGAGATTTGATCATCTTCCGGTTGAGATAATAATCACAAGGGTGAAAGGAGAAATAAAAAATCTTACTTTCATACTTATCCTTGATAGCCAAAAGGCGCTCTTTCAAGTAGGAACCAACAACATGAGCATTTTCTTGAAGCTTTTCTTTTTCGATCACTCTAAGAACAGCAAGTCCAGCAGCGGTACACACAGGGTTTCCGCCAAATGTGTTGAAGTAATTATGACGAGTCAAGACCTGTGCAATCTCAGGAGTTGTTACTACAGCCCCAAGTGGTATTCCATTTCCAATGCCCTGGATATAACAATTAACAAGAACATTATTAGAAAGTTAATTCTTTTGCAAAATCATAATAAAGAGATGGATGTCTTTTTTTAGCACCAAGTATAGCATTATAGGAGATTCAGAAAATAAGTCATCGAAATATATCACCAGTAATGTGCGCGCACACACGCATAAAGAAAAGAGAGGTTAGGGAAGAGACTGACTTTTGCCATTGTTACTATGTCAGGAACCACCCCTTGGTTCTCAAATCCCCAGAAGTTGCTCCCAGTGCGAGCAAATCCCGCTTGAACTTCATCTGCAATACAAAGACCTCCGGCTTTTCGTATAATGTTGTATACAGCAGGCAAGTAACCTGGAGCCAATTCAACTATTCCACCAACTCCCTACACTTAAAAGGAACATCTTAGAATGATGCACACAATGTTGTATTTAATTTAGATGGACAAGTTGATATCAGTTAGGGATGATTACCTGTATGGATTCAGATATAAAAGCAGCAACTTTTCCAGATGTTCCAAATTGGATAAGATTGTCAACGTCCTTCGCATACTTCTCACCATCAGAACCAAAAACTCCTCTGTATGGGTCAGGGTTTATGGCATGATGAACTCCACTCTGATCACCAAAGTAACTAGCAAGTGAATAAGAGACGAGAGTAACAAAAATAACAATGCTTTGTAGATTATAGCACCATCCTATACTATCACTAGATAGCACTATTGCATGTTTCCTGATAGTATTATAGATAATCATATATACACATTTAGAATGGATAGGAACAACCTTTACAATTCCACTAAATATCAGACCTAACAAAAGGAGAAAGCAACATAATAAGGCTAACATTTATATCTCACACCAAGTAAAATAACAGTCTGTCCTGAACTTTATAATAGTCATTAGTTAACAACATAGACGGTTGCATACATAACAGGGATGTGATCTTTTCGCATTAAAATGGTGAAGAAAATTTGTTCTGCATAGGACATCTTGATGGTAATTCATAAAGCCGACACAGAGGAATAGCAATATGCAGAATAAGAAGTTGTACCTGTACTACATTGAATTTCCATATGCTTTGCCCAGTGGTGCCCATAGTTGCAGCTGCATTTCCATGGTAAGCATTCCTAAGAGAGATGATATCATGACGACCCGTGTATAGTCTTGCCATCATCATTGCTAATTCATTTGCTTCAGTCCCAGAATTAGTAAAGAAGACAACCTGAAAAGGTAATAATCTGTCACGATCAAATCGCAGAAATTTATTTATCTAAAGATCTGTTATAGCAAATAACCGGCTAAGTAGTTAATATAGTTATCTGACCTGATTGTGTAAAAACCTTTTTAAATTGTCCGTATATAGAAGTTAAACACTGTAGACATAACTTGGTGCTTAGATAATAAGCCAAAGAATAAGGAAGTTTATACCTTGAGATCACCAAGCAACTTAGAAGTAAGTGCCTCAGCAAAATCAGTGATTGTGTGATTAAGGTATAAGATGGTGGAGTGCTGTAAGCGTTTGGTTTGGTTAATGATGGCTTCTACCACATCAGGATGACAATGGCCACAAGATACAGTTGCAATTCCACCAAATGCATCAAGATATCTACGTCCATTGTCGTCATATAAGTATTGCATCTTGCCATGTACCAGATTCAGCTGCACAATCATAATAAACACCAATCATCTCAAAGCACCCCCTCAATCTCAATATACAGTGAATAATGTCAAAAATAAAAGAATACTGAATCTGGTAATTTTCAGTCTAGTAATAACCATAGTTAACTGGTGTGTTAACTATAACACCGAATTTGAAGACGAAACTTTATATTAAGGAATGTGAAGAGAAACAGAACTCAAAATAGTTCGCCGAATTATCTAACCAGATTTACTAAGACTTTCTTGTGTAGAGACTCGTGTAGTTGTATCGGAGAGCTTGTAGTACTTTTTATTTTTTATGCTATATATAATTGGACTGAAATGAGCTTAAATAAAGTGACATGCCAACCCAAACTTATTTCGGATCCATAATTATTGTTGTGGATTTCAGTGTCGAAATAGTGAACACATGCATGAATTTAAGCTCTCTATATATATAGAATTCAGTACTCAGCTAGATAACATTAAATAATCAATCCCGGCCCAACCAAAACCATTAAAAATGTGATATTTGTGCTCAAACAACATATAATCAACTACATCTGTCCCGAGTTATTTGTTAGGCCAACTTAAATGTCCTGTTTGACGGGTACGGAATTTAAGAAAAAATGAAAATTTTTACAATTTGTAATCTTAAACAAGTCAAAAACGGACCAGAGTATTTGTGTGATTACAAAAGCTTCTCATAGAATTGTAAGTTTAAGCTAAATTGTTAGCAAATTTAGAAAGAGGTTATTCTTTTTGGAACATACCAAAAACAAAATATAAATTATTTATATATTTTTCCTTATATTTTACACTAACCGTCAATCTACCATAACGATAAATTACTCACCGGTTTTTCATAGAAGTAAAACATGGAAGGGCTAAGAAACTCTCTCCGTTTGTTCAAAATTTCATCGCCGGCGGGGCCGTCGTACGGCGGAGGAGAGTAGTCGTAATGAGGCATCCGAGGTGTGATCATATCATCGTCCTTTTTGGATGCAAGGCCTAATTTAGAATAACAACGTTGTGATCCACCTCGTACCTCTCCAAACCATCTTACTTTTCTTATTACAAACCTCTGCATGTTGGTGACGACGCCGGACGCCGGATGCCGGGAGGAATTGGCTGCCGGCGATGGCCTAGAAAAATGCCGGAGAGAAATGGAATGTTAAAACAGAATGAGACACAGACAAATTTGTACGTTTATGCATATAAATAGGCGTAGCGTTTTTTACTTGTACATCTATTACTCGATGCTTGCATTATTGGAAAGAGTTTAAATAATATGCATTGTAAGGAAAGTTTTATATTATTAGTACAATACAGTTCAAGTGACAATAATATGATAGTTTACCTTATTAGGCTTGCACCTATATTATGCTCAGAACAACAAATCGTACCTCTTAAATTCGACACCTAATTTGGTACTTAAATTACCTTAAAACATCCGATTATTAATGTACGTACGGTACAATTATAGTAACATCACTTACTAACAATGTGTTAATTTTTGGTTAGGTTGATTACAAGTTTTATTAGAACGATCGCGAGTCACACCGGGCTGAGTTAAATTACAATAAATCATGTTAACATTATAGTTTAGTGATTTAATGTGCCAAAAAATAGATATCAATTAACCATGGTTAACTTGTTAAGTTCTAAAAAGTTCATGTAAAAATACATTTGATTCGGCATAAATGCCGGATAGTGTAAATTCTTACTCCTATTACGGATTGTATATTATACAATCAGATCACTTATAAGTAATTACAAGTAAATTTATTGATAAAAACTAATTGGTAATGGTAAAATAATAACTAACATGCTTTCACATGTTAATTAGCTCAACATAAAAAACTTTGGGGTATTATCACTTTTAGCTCGTGATAGAAACTATTTAAATTTAATAGCCAAAAAAGTACATACACAATAGATATTTTTTTGACTAGTATTTTAAAAGCGGCTAAATAGTGTCATTTTCTCAAATACACTTAAATTTTATTAGGAATAATGTCCGAAGTACATGCTGAATCTAGTCAGATATTTCGTTTCCATTTTTAAGAGCTAACCAAACTGCTCATTATTAATGCGGTTTTTAACTTACAATCTCTTACTGACGCTTATATATTACTTTTGGTGTAATTCGAATTAATGATTACTTTTTATTGTTGGAAATAATGTGACAGTGTATCTTTGATTACATTTAAAAAGCTATTCGATTACCATTTACAGAGTAGGGGCGAAATTTAGGAAACAAATTGACTATGTTTAGCCGAATATAATAATATATGTTCTCCTATATGTAAGTGCCTTCGAATTTCTTTTACACAGAACTTCAACTATTAATAATTTGGAAACTTTGTTAGCGACAAATTTAAAGTTACGTTATTATGTTCCATTATTAATTTCCACTTTAATTAATTAAGTTATAATACCTTGGTTTATTCTTACTTGTCCATTATACTAAAAATATATTTTTATTTTTACTTGACTATTTTAACAAATCAAGATAAAGATAATTTTTCTTTCTTATTTTACCCTTATCATTAACTATACATTCCCTAAATCATTTTTCAGTATAGTTTGAAAATTATACTAGACATTCCGAAGGCTTTGTAGGTTGTACTTCTTCCCGGGGTGGAGGTAGAGTAGTTCCAGATTAAACTTTTTCTGGGCGGAGGTAGAGTATTATTAATTACAAGTTTAGATGAACCTAATCACTTTAGCTTTGACCTTATATTTGTATTACAACGAACTTAGCAGCTATGATGAGCTATGAGTTTATTAAGAAATCTTAATCCATAAATTTTTAATCCAAATTTTTTCTCTTATTTTTTGCTTCATATAAGAGGTAAAAATTGTTTTTAGTCGAAGCATGTGCAACAAAACCAGTGGTGTAGCCACATGCATTGAAAGGTGATTGACCTAACATTCTTCATCGAAAAATTATATAGTGTATATAATTTTATATTGTATATATATGTCAATAATTATTTTTTGTGTATATTAATTATCACTCGAAAACTTGCAAAACGTAACGTAACCTTGCCTACTCATTCCACTAAATCTCATTAAACTTTAACAAACTTCAAATAGTTAGAATTCCAGTGCTTATAATTAACAAATTAATTAAGAAGTTCATAAATCATGACTAATAAACATTTTCTCTTTTAAATTGTAAATGATGATTGCACTACTTTACTCTTATTTGGTTTTCACGAGTTTACTCTTATTGATCCAGTAAAAAGACAAAAACCAATTTCGACTCTAGCACTTTTGAATATTAATAACATCATGTAATAAAAACAAGCAAACAGGTGAAAAGAACCAGAAACTAAAAAAAAAAAATTGAAATTAAAGAAATACGTACGTGCACTTTTTGTTTTTGTTTTATTACTGTTTCAATGTCTGAGAATTCATGCTTTTGCCTAGTGCAGCTCCATTTTAGGTAAATGAGTCGGATCGCAAATTCCCAATTGGGAAGAGTAAATTTTAGAGAAATTTTCACAAACCATTATTGTTTAGTGGTTATTAGCTAGTTGGAGCTATTATTTACTATATTATTTTCTATAGCTATGTTTTTAGATTTTTTAGAGTGTATTCGATGTATTTAAGCTACTGTATTCATGAGTATAGTAGCATTTCTAGGCGTGAAACAGGGGATTACAACTAGACAAATTATTGTATTCGACTGTATTCACGGCGTGAAACATGGGATTACAGTTAAACAAATTATTGTATTCGACTGTATTCATGGCATGAAACAGGGGATTACAACTGTTTTTAAATGGAAATTGAATCAATTAAAATAATAGACTCCTAGTATAACTCAACAAACTCAATTATAACACACAAATTTTGTATTTTCAGTTATAAAAAGATTCTCAACCGAAAAACATCCCAAAAACATAGCAATCTTCAGAGAAATTATATAATTACATTGAATATAGTTAAATACATAAAAATACATTGAATACATGAAGTATAGTAGGTCATCTATAGTGCAAAAATATATGAATACATACTGCAGATACATTTGAATACATATATACATCTGAATACACAAATTATATTAATTAAAAAAATTATATGAATACATTCGTAGAATATAGCGAGACAGTGAATATAATGAAATACATGGAATACAGTGAAATACAATGAAATATAATGAAAAAAAGACAATGAATACAATAAAATACATGGAAATACAGCGAGATACATTAAAATACACTTTTAAAAAAGGGTAACAGAATCTTCAAGTTGCTCAGTCCCAAACTCCGTTGTCTTTGTTCAAAAATAACCCTAATGTCGTCTCGTCGAGTTGCAGCCCTAACCAAACATCTTTTGCAACACAAATACTGTTTCATCGTCTTGTTCGTCGTTGTTTTCGATGTCTTCCTATGATGACCCAAAAAGTCATCTCTCATTTTACAAGACAAAACGGTGTCCCGAGGCAAAACCTCTTTTTATTTTACCTCGTTTTGCGTGCACAATCCGGGCATATAGATGGGAAGCTTTTATATGAAAAACTGGTAAAAATACTAGTTTTGCCTTTAAAATTGAATTTAAGTTGACTTCGGTCAATATTTTGGGTAAACGGACCCAGTTCCATGATTTGACGGTGTTGGAGGGTCCGTAGGAAAATATGGGACTTAGGTGTATGCCCGGAATCGAATTCCGAGGTCCCAAGCCCGAGAAATGAATTTTTGAAAGAAATTGTTTTACTGAAAATATAAGAGTTTTTGAAAATTTGGTTATATTTGAAATTTATGGTATCGGGCCCATATTTTAGTTCTGGAGCCCGGTACAGGTTCAATATGATAATTATGATATGTATGTAAAATTTGGTAAGGAACGGAGGTCGTTTGACGTGATTCGGACCCACGGTTGTAAATTTTGATACTTTGAAAGTTTTGGAAGTTTTCTTTAATTTTTATGATAAATTCGTTGTTTAAGACGTTATTTTGGCGATTTGATCGCACGAGTAAGTTCGTAGGATGTTTTTGAGGTTATGTGCATATTTGGTTTGGAGCCTCAAGGGCTCGGGTGAGTTTCGGATAGGCGTCGGGGTATTTTTAGACTTAAAAATCTGGTGTTTAACTGCTGTTGCTGGTGTACATGGATTTGCCCTATGCAAACGCATGGGATTCCATGCGAACGCAATGTATACGCGGGGAGGGGGGTTGGCTAATTCTATGCGAACGCACCAACCAGGTGCGAACACGGAGCACAGGATCTTTGCTCTACGCAAACGCACACAGGGGGATGTGAACGCATAACTTAGAGAAGGGGCTGGGGGCTGGGCAGGTTGTACACTGTGCAAACGCACCACTAAGGTCACGATCGCGTAGAGTGGGGAAGGGTAACTATGCGATCGCATAGATTCTGTCGCGAACGCATAGGTCTAAATGCTGCCCAGTGATTTTAAAAACAGAACCCATACGGGATTAAACCAAAAACTCATAACTTCTCATTCTAAGCTTCAATTTGGTGATTTTTGAAAGAGAACTTCACTACAAATTCATAGGTATGTAATCTTAGACTCATTTTCTTCCATTTCCACACCCATTAGATTTCTAGGCCTAAATCATGTTCTTAAGGGTAGAAAATTAGGGATTTGGGTAGAGTTAGGATTTTTTGTATAATTGGAATTTAGACCTCGTTTTGGGGTCAGATTTCAAAACTAATTACATATTCGGGCTCGTGGGTGAATGGGCGATCGAGTTTTGGTCCGAACCTCGTATTTTGACCAAGCGAGCCCGGGGCCAATTTTTGACTTTTTGGGAAGAATGATAGAAAATCTGTAATTAAGTATTGGAATTGAATTATTTAGCGTTTATTGATGTTATTGAGTCAACTATGTCTAGATACAATCGATTTGGAGTCGAGTTCAAAAGGAAAAGCGGTGATTGAGGCTTGATTTTGTTCGTGGAAGTCGAGGTAAGTGTTTGGCCTAACTTTAGCTTGAGGAAATATGTGTTGAGTCTTATTTGCTATGTGTTATACCATGTCTAACGTATAGGTGAGGTGACGAGTAACTATACATTGGTGTCAAGCATGCCCGTGAGTCGAAAAATATGAATTATGTGATTTTCATTGATATTTACTGTGTTATAGCTTGCATTTCACTTTAGTGGTTGTTCATTCGGTGGAAATTCTTGGTAATGGATATTGTTGAGTATTTGTTCGGTTAAGGAATCTTATGTAAAGATATGTACTTGAGCGAGATTGATTATAGTTGTGTCTCTTGCCGGGATAGTTATATTTTTACTCTTGTTCCCTTGTCGGGATGTTATGATTTATGATTCATGTTGTTGATTTTTCCTTGCCAAACTTCTGCTATTGATATTGTTTGGGTGAGGAAGAGTGTAAAGTATGAAGGGTGATGCCGTGCATTGATTATTGTGAGGAAGAGTGAAAACCATGAAAGGTGATGCCGTGTATTGATTATTGTGAGGATGAGAGTGTAAAAGCACGAAAGGTGATGACGTGCCATGTTATGATACTAAAAGCACGAAGGGTGATATAGTGCCGTTCCTATTTATTATGTGGTGAGGATGAGAGTAAAAGTACGAAGGGTGATGCCATGCACTCGTTTTTATTTATTATTTGGTGAGGATGAGAGTAAAATCACGAAGGGTGACGCCGTGCACTATTTTCTCTGTGATTGTTATTTCTTGTTGTTACTTAGATAATTGAACTGTTGTCTTATTTCCTTATTTCTATTATATGATATTGCTTTCCCCCAGCATGTTTCCCTTTTTCCCTTGTACTTAACTGGTTATTCTTGTTGTTATTATTTCTTCTGAATATTATTAAATTGCACAGGTTGTCTTGATTGTCGTGTCCTAGCCCCGTCACTACTTTGCCGAGATTAGGCTCGACACTTATTCAGTATATGGGGTCGGTTGTACTGATGCTACACCTGCACATCTTTTGTTGTACAAATCCCGGTACAGGACCCTTTGGACATTAGAGCTAGGAGGCTGCCTTCAGTCTAGTCGGAGGCCCCGAGGTAGTCCTGCAGGCGTCCGCAGGCCTTGGCGTCCCCTTCTATTTCATTTGTATTCTGTTCTAGATATTCCAGAAACAGATGTATTTACTTTTGTTCAAACCCCTTATTTGCAGTATTCGTAGATAGTCCGTGAAAGTGTGGCACCAAGTTCAAGGAGTTGTTATTATGGGTTTTGTGATAGTATTTAAAAATGTTGTTAGATTCTATTTCTTCTGCACTTTTATTTCCTCTGATCTTGTATGTCACTAACTAATTGCTAAAAATAAAGAAATGATATAGAATAACGGATAACGTTGGCTTGCCTAGCGGGTTCAATGTTAGGCACCATCACGGTCCCGACGGTGAAAAATTCGGATCGTGACACTTCCATTACAATCACTGCTTATAATTCCAACACCAGGAACTACTGTACGAGATCAGAATATTGAGGAGTATGATCATAAAAAGCTGCAATGGAGTTGGTGAGAGGCAAGAGTTGCATAGCCATTTACAGATTTCATTGCAACCCAACGGCCATCAGAATGAGGTGGATCTTTCTCTCTAGGGCTTTAGTAACCAACATCGTCGGAACCTCCATCGTCTCTAGCGGTGTTTCAGTGGCCATTGATTTTTACCTCAACCTTCTGTGTCGATTTTTCACGAATGGAGAGGCGTAATGGAATTGTTGGAAAGAGAATCAAGTTATGGAGCTGGAGTTTTATTTAGAGAAAAATAATACAAAGAATATTTTATGGCTTAAGGATAGGAGGTAACCATAAATAGATATTTGGCTATAAAAATCAAAAGATAGCTATGGAATATAATTTTATAAAAGGGTATTTATTTAAAATAAATAAGGTATTAACATTTGCTATAGGAGGTAAAATTTCCTAAATGGTTACTTCCTCCGATCCACTATAAGTGGGTTTTTGGATGTTTTCACACACATATAAAAATTCATCTTTTAACATTAATTAGCAATGAAATTGATCATATTAATCTTTACTATCTTTTCACATAAACACTCCTAACACATACTTAACACTATTTACTCCAAGGTCAATGTAGGAAAAAAATAATTAATTCATTATTAAAATCTAAAAAAATTATTTATTTTGGACCACAGAAAAAAGTCAAAAAATCATTTATTATGGACCGGATGGAGTAGTTGATTAGTTGATGTAAAAGACCAAATGGAAGGTAGGCATATAAGTGTATAATTAGGCAAAGACGATAGAACTGCACATGAATCATTGCATTATTGTCATTGCTGTTTCCTTAGCTATTATTGTTAATTTTGGTTAGTTGATTAGTTGAGGTAGAAAAGTTGCATTTTTAATGATATTTATAAATTTAGTTTAAATATCTAGTACTATTTTCTTTTTTTGTTAATTAGGATCGATATTGTAACTGAATAAGGAAGATATGAGATCAACCTAAGATGGTTCTATATAACTTGTACTATTTTATTTGAAATTCTGAAATCGTTGTTTTACTCGCCAAGTATTTTGCCCTTTAACGCTCTAGTTCTCTTAGCTATTGTTATATATTTTACGATTTACTAATAGAAAATGAAAAGGTTGAAGCTTCGGCTTGTTTTACCAAACAAAGTATTCTTAAAACGAATTAACAAGGAAATAGAGGGTGAATCCTAGTTAAAGATAATAACTACTAGATCTGTAAATTTAATGTGTCAATGAAGTAGGACCATGCCCGAAAATGTAAAAGGTATCCAATGATTGTCAATGAATGTAGTAAAGAGAACATGCAATGAATATCAACAATGGCAATAAATGTAATAAGGAGGGATTTATCACTCAAATGTTAGATGACTTGGATGATTCTCCCTTCTGGCAGCAACGTGGGATAATACTAAGTGACGATGAACACGAGATCCTTAGATTTTGTGAGCAAAAATATATGTCTCGAATGAATGAAATCAGTGGACAAGACAAGCTTTGTATATTCTTTGTAGTCAACCTTTACAATGTGCTCTTATCAGAAAGTCTAGATCCCCTTTTGTTCTTTATCTCTTCCTATTTATAGGAGATATTCCTAAGAAACCCTAAAAAGTACAACCGAAGGAATATCCAACAGAATATTCCTTCGCTATATTCTAAACCTATTCTTCTGTTATTTTCACATGTTCTTTACTAGAACTCGGCTTTAATCCTCCTTGAGATGACTCTTTGCCCTTGAACCATGGTCGGCCTAATCCTCGACCACGCCCATCACAATTGTTAAGTTCAATCCAAATTTTGACCATTACAGTTAGTCCCTCCGCTTGTTGAGGTTGTGGTCTTGAACGTACTCGGTGAGCGGACTCTGCCGTTAGTCCCTCCGCTTGTTGAGGTCGTGGTATTGAACGTCCTCGATGAGCGAACTCTGCCTGTAACAATTCAAAAGAAATTTGGTCATGATGGCTTGATCGAATTGGTCGAGGTCGAACTAGCGGTTGTCAGTGGGGCCGCGATTGGTGTGGCTAGCGTAGGATGGCGTCATGGCCACGCGCGTCATCATTTCGCGTCTTCCCAATAAAGAGCCTATGATGTTGTCGCTTTGATTTTGGTGCCATTGACGGTTATTTGCCTTGATTCTGATGCCACCCAATCCTATAAATAGAGGAGAGGGGTTTCACTTTCGAAAATTTTGCCACTTCCCTCTTTGTAAACATACATTCCTTCTCTGATCTCTACTTCCTATTTCTTGCAAATTCTTCACTTTCAGTTTCCGGTTTCTTTCCTAGTCGATACTCTCTCTCTCTCTCTTACTCCGTTGTACACACTTCACTACGTGGATATGTCAACTTCTCCTCATAATGACGACGGAGTTTTCGATGCCACTCCTTTATCGGTGGCCATTCCTTCCGGCGACGAGGAATCCCTGGTTGAGGAGACGGGGCCGGGTGAAATATCCGACCTCCGATCTAAATATCGCGTTCCTTCCCACGTCAAAATTTTTTCGGCGGGAGGCGATATAATATAGGTTCATCGGCCAGGATATTGCGTCTTTTATGTCTACCCATTTCTAATAGGTTATTCTCTTCCTCTCCCCCAGTTAGCGGAGGAGTTCTGTTGTTTTTACAATGTTTGCTCGGCAAAGCTCTCCCCTTATTTATACAAGGTTTTCCTGATGCTGGCAAAGTACGCGGAGCTGGCCGACTGTGAGGTCACTATCTGCCACCTGCTGCATCTGTTCTCGCCTAGTTTTTATAGAGGCACCCTGATACACCTACGTCATCATGGAACCATAGGGTTGGTGGTCGGGATGGATGATAAGGCGAATCGGTGGTTCTGACACAAATACTTCTTCGTCAAGACCGAGAATCTAGTGGTGGACCCGACCGGGTTTCCTGAGCAGTGGAACTACAATCGTAAGTATCTCGTCATACGTTTATTATTTTCTCTTTTATTCATTTTTTTTGCTCTTCGAACTACTCATGGTTTCCATATTTTTAGCTGTGAGGCGTTCTCCCTCTGTTGTTTTGGATATCGAAGATTGGGTGTCTTGCGTGTTACCCCACATCGTGGGGATCCGTGATTGGGCGTCCTTCCACAAGCGCTTTGGACCCAAGACTTCATCCCGTAAGTGTCTTACTACTTTTCGACTTACCACCTTTTGTTATCGTCCTTTGACGTGACCTTCCTTTGGTGCTAGGTCGACGAGTTTCCAAGAAGGCGAAGGCTCCAGCACTCGCCTTTTGCCAGGCAGTGACCTCGACCGCGATGCAATTTACTCTGGTTGAGTCTGTATGAGGTCAGGCTCAAGCTCTGCAAATAAGAGACTCCTCCCCTCATGACGTTGTCGTTCTAGATGAGATTTCTTCTCAGCCGATCTTCCATCTTGTTGACGAGGCATCTCGTGGAAAGGAGGCATCACCAAGGAAAAGACGGAGGGTGGAGATTGGGAAGGCCGTTGTCGATTATGAGCCAGAGAGAGTCATGGCTTTGGAGGCGGAATCGAGGCTTTCACCAGCTGCGGAGGCCGCTCTTATGATGAGTCCCGCTATGGAGAGGAGACCATCTACGGTTGAGGGAGTTCCTGGTAGCGGAGGGCTTATGCGGGATGCTGAAGGTGGCTCATCATCAGCTGCTGGGCGAGGAGGTGATGTTCCTACAGGGGACGTCGATTTTGGCTCAGACATCGACCCTGAGGAGGTACGGACTTTTGTGGAGAGGGATTCTCGTGTGGAGATAAGGACGGAGGGTCCTAATCGGCACATAGTCATTCCCCTGAATTATAACCTCCTAGTCGACTTAGAGCAGGCAACGCCGTCCTTTTCTCCTTTGTGTGCGGAGGCTGAAAACAGGACGTTGCTGACGCTGAATGATACTGACCTGTCTTTAGGCATATCGGGCATGGCCTTGCAGGTGAGTTTTTTCTTCTTTTCTCCTAAGTCTGTTTCATAAGTGTTGTTTTATTCCGGCTGACTTGACTTGCTTTGCACGTCAGACTCTCATCTTGGAGATCGAGCGCGACCAGCGAGAGGAGGAAAGGGTTACTCTCTATAAGAGGATGGGGTCTAATTATAGAGATTACCGTACTAAGTATCGGAAGATGGTCAAGAGTGTTGGCGAGGATGGCCAGCTCCAAGTGTTGCGCGATGAGATCGAGAGGAAAGACGAAGAATTGAAGGAGAAAGATAAGGAGATCATGAGAGCCATTGGTCGATGCAGTGTGTTGGAGGAGACACTGAGGTCTAAGGAGGATGAACTCGAATTGAGTAAAGAGGTGATGGCCGAGAATGCAGATCTACAGGCGCAAGTGGCGTCCTTAAAGATCGAGTTGGAACAAAGCAAGGCCAGGGTTGCCAACTTGATAGTAGAATTGAACACTAAGGCCGCCGAGTTGAATCTAGCGGACATGACCAGAATGTCCACCATGGCGGAGGCAGTAGCTTTGGAGGGGGCCCTACGCGTTTGTAGGCCCAATCGGGCTAGCGAGGGGGAGACGTCGGCACTCAAGGTGGCGAGGTTGGAGGATCGGGTCAAGAATTTGGAAGGGGAGTTATCTAGGCTAAATAAGTAGGCCGTCATCTTGGAGGCCGAGAAAGAATAACAGCTGACCCAACTTTCTACTTCTCATACTTCTTCCGATAAAAGTGTATCACATGAGTTGTACGAGATGTGGGTTCAAGCCGAGGCTCAGCTTGACGTGTACAAGTATTTGAAGGCTGTCGGGAAGGTTTCTGAGGAGGAGCTCGAAGGCGTTCGTTTCAAGGCAAAGGCAGCTCATGAAGCTTGTGGTTATGAGCCTGGTACGCCCGGCGGGGACAATTATGATGATGTCGTGGATGGGCTTGCCTCTGATCCTTGGTATGATGAAGAGTATGCTGATGGGGATGATGCGACGTGAAGCCTTTGTACTAAATTTTTATTTTTGCTTTGCTATTTATTTTTGTGAGGGTTTCCTCGATCCCTTTGTAAAAAGTACTGTAATCCAACAATTGAAATGGAACAATTACCTTTTTTCTACGTGTTTTCAGATTCCCGTTCTTTTTTTCCGTTCGATATGTGGGGAAGTCCCTGATTTTTTGGCGGTTTGCATGTAATGTTGATTTTGCTGGGGTCGAACGCAGACCGACTTGAGGTCGAATATAAGTTAGCTCGAACGAGGTCGATTGTGAAGTAATTCGAGTGAGGTCGAATGTAAAGTAATTCGAGCAAGGTTGAACGTAAAGTAATTCGAGCGAGGTCGAACGTAAAGTAATTCGAGCGAGGTCGAACGTAAAGAAATTCGATCGAGGTCGAACGTAAAGAAATTCGAGCGAGGTCGAATGTAAAGTAATTCGAGTGAGGTCGAACGTAAAGTAATTCGAGTGAGGAAGAATGTAAAGTAATTCGAGCCAGGTCGAATGTAAATTAATTCAAGCTAGGTAGAATGTAGAATGTAAAACCTAGAATGTAGAATGATTTGGTGGAGTTGTGCAAAAATGCTTCATGTTGCTTTGTTTATTCATTCATTGGAGAATATTACATGTTTCCGTTTGTTCCATACATACATTTGAGAAGTTCCAGTCTACCTAGTCCCTTCATCGTTCGGCCTGGAGTAGTAGTCGATAGGCGGATCAATGAATCATATACTTTGACTTCGAGACGTCCCCTTCGTCGCCTCATTAAAAATCTCCCCGGTAAAACCCAGTTGGGATAAAAACCGGGTGAGGGGAAAAAGAGTACGAATTGGAGGGCATCCATTCTCAGAAGTTGAAGTATTTGAGGTGGGTTCCAATTGTTTGGTAGTATCTTTCCCTCCATTGTTTCTAGCTGGAAAGATCCTTTGTTTGCTGCTGCTGTGATTTTGTATGGTCTGTCCCAATTGGTTCCTAGTTTGCCTTCTCTTGGGTCTTTGATCGCCTGTGTTTTGGACTTGAGTACATAGGTCCCGACTTTGAGTGGTTTGACTTTGGCCTTTTTGTTGTAATACCATTTTGCTTGCTGTTTTTGGGCTATCATTCTTATATAAGCCATGTCTCTCCACTCCTCT
Source organism: Nicotiana knightiana (assembly GCA_005239525.1). NCBI lineage: Eukaryota > Viridiplantae > Streptophyta > Magnoliopsida > Solanales > Solanaceae > Nicotiana > Nicotiana knightiana. The sequence goes on along the minus strand of ML407858.1, from coordinate 7,129 downwards.
GTTTCATCAAGGTCTTGCTTTCTGTTCTCGTTATTGCTTGGTCTGTTCTCATTAGAGTATCTCAAACTTGGTTCCCCGACTTCGACTGGTATCACTGTGTCAGTCCCATAGACTAGCGAATATGGCATTTCTCCTGTGCTTGTTTTTGGCGTGGTGCGGTATGCCCATAACACTTCTGGTTGTAGTTCTGGCCATAGTCCCTTGGAGTCTTCGAGTTTCTTCTTCATGATGTTTAGTATCATTTTGTTGGAGGATGTGGCTTACCCGTTGCTTGCAGGGTAATATGGCGTGGAGAGTAGTCGCTTGATGTGCCATTTTTTGAAGAATTCGGCGGTCTTTTTCCCGGTGAACTGCAGACCGTTATCACAGCTGATTTCTTTTGGGATGTCGAAGCGGCATATGATGTTCCTTCATATGAATGTGATGACTTCATGTTCGTGTATTTGTGCGAATGCACCTGCTTCCACTCATTTGGAAAAGTAGTCAGTTAAAACCAAAAGGAAACGCACATTACCTCGTCCTGCTGGAAGTGGTCCAACAATGTCCATTCCCTATTTGATGAATGGTCATGGAGATGTTACTGAGTGGAGGTGCTCTCCCACTTGGTGTATCATAAAGGTATATTTCTGGCATTGATCGCACTTTTTGACGAAGTCTGCGGCTTCTTTCTTCATGGTGGGTCAATAATAGCCTGGTCGTATGAGGCATCTAACGTGTGCTCGATTGCTGGTATGGACACCGCAGTGGCCTTTATGTACTTCCTCAAGGACGCGTCTCGTTTGGTTTGGTCCTAGTCATTTTTCCAAGGGACCACTAAACGTTTTTTTGTATAGGTCGTGGTTGATGATGTTGTATCTAGCAGCCTGCATTTGGAGCTTTTTGGCTTCTTTTTTGTCTGATGGGAGTATTCCCTTCTGCAAATATGTTATAATACGGATGTTCCAGTACTAAGTTAAGTTTATAGAGTGTACCTCAAGTTGGTCTATTGACGAGTGGAGGAGGGTGACCACGTTTTCTTTTCCATTTATGCTTTTAGTTGCTGCCGCAAATTTGACGAGGCCGTCTACCTCGATGTATTGAGCCCGAGGTATCTGATCGAGTTGGCATTCGTCAAATTCTGGCAATAATTTATGAATTTCTTCCTGGTACTTTTGTAGCCTTTGCTCTTTGATTTGGGAAGTCCTTGTGACTTGGTTGACGGCGAGTTGTGAGTCGCATAGGAGGACGACTCGTCGTGCTCCATATTTGAGGGCTAGCTTTAATCCTGCAATTACGGCCTCGTACTCGACCTCATTGTTAGTCATATCGGGGCACCATATGGACTGGCGGATGACTTCTCCTGTTGGGACTTCGAGTACGAGTCCCAGTCCCAGTCCAGACTCTGACGCGTTAGAAGCGCCGTCGGTGTATAGGACCCATAGGTCAGCTAAGTTGGGAGAGGTACGGGAAGTTTCCTGCTCGACTTCAGGAATTATTTTGGCACTAAAATCGGCGACGAAGTCTGCAAGTACCTGTGACTTTATCGCTATTCGCAGCTGATATGTTATATCGTGCTCGCTCAACTCTATGGCCCACTTGGCCAGTCTCCTCGACAGCTCGGGTTTATGTAGGATTTTTCTTAGGGGGAAGGTCGTGACCACCGATATAGGGTGACATTGAAAATAGGGTCTAAGCTTTCGTGAAGCTATGACCAATGCCAGAGCCAACTTTTCGAAGTGGGGGTACCTCGTCTGGGGGGCGATCAGGTTTTTGCTAATGTAATAAATTGGCGACTGCGTACCTTTGTTTTCACAGACTACCACTGTACTTACTACGATCTCTGATACGGCCAAGTATATCAGGAGACACTCACCGGGTTCTGCTTTGGTGAGTAGTGGGGGCGAGGACAAATATGTCTTTAGATCCCTTAAGGCCTCGATGCATTTTGAATTCCACTGGAGTCCGTTGTCCTTTTAGAGTACGTTGAAAAATTTATGGCATCTGTCGGAGGATCGTGGGATGAACCTCGACACGGAAGCTATATGGTCGGTCAACTTTTGCACCTGTTTCTTGCTGGTCAATATTTCAGGTATTCCCTCAATGGCTTTGATCTGGTCGGGGTTGACCTCGATGTCTCTTTGCGATACTAAAAAGCCGAGGAACTTGCCCAAGGTTACACCGAAGGCAAACTTTTCAGGATTCATCTTCAGGTCGTACCACCTTAGTATGTCGAAGGCTTCCTTCAGATGGTCGATGTGGTCTTCTTTCCTTTTTGATTTGACCAACATATCGTCTATTTAAACTTCCATTGTTTTGTCGAGTTGGTCCTTGAACATTTTGGTGACCAGCCTTTGATAGGTCGCCCCTGCATTCTTCAACCCGAATGACATTACTCTATAGCAGTATGTCCCCTGATGAGTTATGAAAGTGGTCTTCTCCTGGTCCTCCTCCTCCATGAGGATTTGGTTGTAACCTGAGTAGGCATCCAAAAAGCTTAACAACTCGTGCCCTGCTATTTCCTCGATGAGTTGATCAATGTGAGGTAATGGAAAAGAGTCCTTTGGGCATGCTTTGTTTAGGTCCGTGAAATCCACAAACATGCGCCACTTCCCATTTTTCTTCTTTACCATGACCACGTTGGCGACCCATTGGGGGTACTTCAACTCTCTGATGGAGCCGTTGGTGAGTAATTTTTCCACCTCATCAATTGCGGCATTGAATTTTCTTCTTATTTGTCGTACCGGCATGTAGAATAGATCTACGTTCAACTTGTGCGTGGCAATGTTTTCGGGATACCTGGTATATCTGCATAGGAGAAATCAAATAGATCAGCGTTGTCAGTTAAAAATTTATGAAATTTACCTGGTTCTGAGTGTTTATGGCCGACGTAAACCTTTTTGTTGTGGTCCTTATTGTTTATTTGGACGGGGTCGAGGTCTTATACCGTTGACCCTGTGGCTTCCACGACATCGGGGTCTGATCACGCTTAACTATGTCTAATAAAAGACTAAACGGGCGTTGCAAATATAATCTGGGGTATTAAGCACATAGTCGATCCCACAGGGAGTTAACGTATCAAGCAAGCTGTCAAAATACTAAACTGTCACTTGGTATTGCTTAAACTACTACAACTGAATGAAAATATAAAAACTAAAGATTAACTAAAATAAAGTGTAAACAATTGTAATAAAGGTCTAAAGTTATGGTTTCCCCCGTCAGTGAACTTCCTTCTCGGATACTTCTTATAGTTTGATTAGTTGTCTCTATCAATCATGAACACTCTATCTACCATAAATCTCTCTCAAGTAATTATGATAATTTACTAGACGCACTCTCTCAAGTTACGCTAGCTAGATTGCATTACAGTTCACTTTAGATTGCACCCGAGGTATCGTTATCTCTAATCCAACCTCTAAACCCTCGGTTATGACTTTC